>CAIGRP010034245.1:0-19423 GCA_903798385.1 Fraxinus cuspidata
AAATTTAAAACCTCATTCCTTAATTTTGAAATGGTGATACTTAAATACCTTATTTATGTATTGTTCCCATAATATTATAACAAAATTAAGCTCATGTTTGATCCGAATTAAAATCTGATTTTAATCACAGTCAAAGTTAAATAATAAATATTAACCACATCATTCATGGGTCCCACAATTTTTCAACCACACTTTTCAAAAACTTCTATCAAAATCTATTAACTTACCCCACCTTCATCCCATCCCCACCCAACTCAATTTCACCCCAAACCTTCAAATTCACTTTCCGCTCTCTTCCTTCCCTCTCCCACTTTTTATCTTCTCACTCTCTACTTACACAATCCACCCCTCATCCGGCGCCACATTCACCCCTCACCAGCTCCAGAACCACCACCTCCATTCGCAGCGGTGCCTTCCTGTCTGAACACTACTGCGCAAGGCGACGATGCTGCTGCCCGAAGTGGCACAGCTTTACCTCGCGTACACCGGGAGCACCGCTCGCGCAACGAGGAGGCATTGCTGCTGCCACTTCTCCTACAACTCCATTCGACAAGTGGCAGTGCATTTGTGGATGGCCTTAACTATCTCTCTGGTAGCTTCATCCTGCAGCAATTTGCAGTGCACGGTGGCGGCGGCGGCCATGCGTTTGTGTTATGTTGTTGTGCTATGTTGGTGGTGGTGGCACTATTAGGCTGTGTTGGTGGTGAATGGGCGGTGGTGGTGCGGCGATGGTCACAAGTGATTTTTGAGGTGATTTTTGTGGTAGTTTTTGATGTGGTTTCATGGTGGTGGTTGTCACGTGGTGCGCACGAAACTTGCGATTTGGTGGGGGTGTTTGGTGATGCTGCGATTTGGCAGTGATGATGGTGTATGGTAGTGTTGTGGTTACTTTGGTGGTGGTGGGTTTGTGTTGACGTGGTGCGTGGCAGTGGCAGTGGCAGTGGTTTTGCACGGTTTGGTGAAGGCGGTGGTTATGGGTGGACGGGATGTGATGGTTTTTGTGACCAATAAATTAGTTAGGGTGTGTTTAAACCACATTATTTTGAAAGAACGTATTTTGGAATAGTAGATTGATGGAGAATGTGTGGTTAAAAAAGAAGGAAAAATTATTGATGTGATGAAAAATATTATTTTTTTAAAGAATGTGTGGTTGAAAATGAGTATAAGAATGAGAATACAAATTTTAATGTGACTCAAACATGTGCTTAATTTGTGACTAATAAATGATGTGACGTGACTCAGAATTTATTAAGTTGTGATCGAGAAATTAGTTATGATCAATTAATTTAATAATTTTTTACTGATAAATGAGTTGTGACCTATAAAAGTTTTGATTTTGTAACTGACGAATAAAAAATTGTGACTTAATAATTTTTTTAAAATAATTTGTATCAATTAAATATTTGATTTGCTTGCAACCTATAAATCTTTTTACTTGTAATTGAAAGATAATTTGTTACAAATTAATTTGATAATTTATGATCAAACTGTATAGATTTGTGACATTAATATATTTAATTAAAAAAATATTTTTTAAATTAATTATTTCATAAATAAATTTAATAATATCCGACTTTTGAAATTTTAAACCTTATTTCTTAGTTTTGAATTTGATCATAGTTAAACTCTTGTACATGAATTTTTTCCTATTTTAAAATACGAAAAATAAAAACTGTGACGTTAAGATGTCTCGTCTTTTAAAAAGAAAAAGAAATGGACTTTGTAGGATTTCAATGCACTTACCTTATCCGCAGCATTATTCTTTGTCCCTAACCTTTCGATTCCCAGTTCGTTCGTTAGCCAATGGAGTAACAGAATTCATTAACATGTATCAAATATATAGAATTCAAGTACATATATTACACAAAAGGTTTAATAGCACAAAACGTCCCTACGTTTGACACTTCTTGCAGAAAACATTCATACGTTTCATTTTTTTGCATTTCGTCCTTATTTCAACGTTTCATTGCGGAAAACATCTCTTTTCACCATTTTAACGTAAAATGAGTAATATACCCTTCTATTTAAATAAAAAAAATAAAAGAGAAGAAAGATAAAGAACAAATTGCAATCTTATCCTAAACTTTTTTAAAAAGTGCAAATGAGTCCAAATAAATATTAGAATATTAAAAATAACTAAAAATAAAAATAAAAAATGTTTCTCTCTCCTCGTCTTCTCCTCCCCCTCCCTCAGCCAGTGCTAACTCAAGCTCCCGCCGTAGAAGCCTTAATCTCCACCACACAACAATCTTCCCTTAAATTCACCCACCCAATTCCACCAACAATCTTCCCTCTATTAACCAACACATCACATGTTAATATTAGCTAGCGTTTGGCTACACTAGTCAAATTTAAAATACTCAACCATTTATTCAACAATCCAATGCGTATATGTATATGTTTCTTTTTTGATAAATTCAACAGATATAATTATATTCAACAGTTATATTTTTTTAAGGTTTAAATTTCAATTTCTTCAATATTATATCCCTGTTTGGTACACATTAAAATTCTCTTTATTTCACCTACACATGCTTCAATCAAATAATATTTTTCATCACATCAATAACTTTTCCTTTTTTTTCAACCACACATTCTCCATTAATCTACTATTTCAGAATACATTCTTCCAAAATAATGTGACTCAAACACACCATATATATACCATATGTCTCTTCATCTACAATCATAAACAATAAATTCGTCATTCATCTCCAAACTCAAGAATTCAAGGAGTTTGACTACAAATAATTTATGTCAAACATACAATAGAAAGAGCACAAAAAATAAAGCAATAAAGGGTGAAGATGGAAAACATAAGAGTACAGATTTTACAATAAGGTATAATTTGCACAAATGGATTGCGATGCATTGGGTTGATGACGAAGGTGGTGGTGGTGGAATTGTGGAGTCACGGGTAGGGGTGGCAACCACATTGATAATGGTGGGTGATGGTGGTGCGAGGGTTGGGAAATGTAGTCCTTGAGTCAGGGTTTGAAAGGGAAAAATAGAAGGTAGAATATTAATTAAAGAATTTAAAAAAGAGGTAATTATGAATATTTTGAATTAATTAAGGTTTATGTTGGATATAATTGGCGATTCTTAAATTAAGGCTCCTCCGGCGGGAGCTTTGTTTAGTAGAGGCTGAGGGAGGGGAAGGAGAAGAAGAGGAGAGAGAAACATTTTTTATTTTTATTTTGGTTATTTTTAATATTCTAATAATTTATTTGGACTCATTTACACTTTTTAAAAAAGTTTAGGAGTAAGATTGCAATTTGTTCTTTATTTTTCTTCTCTTGTTTTTTTGTTTTATTTAAATAGAAGGGTATATTAGTCATTTTACGTTAAAAATGGTGAAAAATGATGTTTCTCGCAATGAAACGTTGAAATAAGGACGAAAATGCAAAAAAAAAAAATGAAACTTATGAACGTTTTCTTTAAGAAGTGTCAAACGTATGGACGTTTTGTGCTATTAAGCCTTACACAAAATGCTCCTAAAGATATATTAGGATTGTATTCAATATGCAATTGTGAGGAAAACATTTCCAAGAGAAACATAATTTGTTCAAGTGAATAAAATTTTTCTCTCTTTGTTTCTTTATGTCTGCCTGATTTATTTTGAGCTCATCTTTGTCTCCAATAACTATCAATTCTAGTGTATAACATCCAATATATTTTAAATTATGTTGCTTATTCTATGAATTTTGAAAAGATATACTTCACTTTCAATTTGAAATAAATGTGATGTTAAGGCAGCTTATCTTTGTACGCACTTATCTTTTTTTAGGTGTCCAAACCTTAATGTTTCTTGGTTCAACATACACGATTTTGAGGCATCCTTGGCTCGATGCCACCCATTTTGCAAGGTCTGTCCGCCTATAATTTTCTGAACGTGATCGTATGCTAGACTTACTGCTTATTTATATAATTCTATTTTAAAATAAAGGAATTGTAATATTTGAAAAGAAGAGAAAAATTCATTTCAATATAGACCCACTTTAAATCAAGTGAGCACAAGCGATCCATGAACCTTTATAGGCGAACTCATTCCAACCTTAAGGTAAAGCCATATGGGTCCGTAGACTAACTTTGACACTTGAATTCCCACTCATAAACTATATTGTACCCAAAACATGAAAAAATTTTAAGCCACAAATTTTGCTTTCACTATTCATAGGTATATCTTGTGATCTATATGAAAGACATACATTAACCTCAAATGCCTAATCACTCCAAGAATATATAGGAAAACACACATTTCTGATCATGTGGCACTGAGGGGATATAGACAAGAGATTCCCCAACATTATCCAGCCTATAACAAAGAGTTTCATTGACATGTTGGCATTTTGATAAATATGGTGAATTTAAATAAATAAATAAAAGAAAATAATTTCTAAAAAAAAAAAAAATAGTCTCGAGGAGGAGTAGAGTCACACAGAGACATTTACAACCACAGCCATACATCAATAATCTGATCCATTTCTCTTTCTCTTCATCATACACCATTAGAATTCAAACTTAAACACCCCATCCATCACCCATTTTTATCCCATTTCACTCTCTTCTTTGCTACTAACTTGTGCTGCTTCTGCATTGTTTTGGTGCAAGTTGCTGTCATGGCTTTGGCTGCTCTTTCTGTAGCCAATTCAACTCTCCAGGTTACATACTGAACAACCGTATACAGTATTATTTACTCATCATCTGCATGTTGATATACAGCGTTCTTAGATATTTGAGCAATAATGTTTGCAGGTTGGGAGCAAGGGATTCTCCGACTTTGCTGGGCTTCGCAATTCGTCTTCCTCTCTTCCATTCGCGAGGACGACAAATGATGATTTGCTCTCTGTTATTGCCTTTCAGACCTCTGTTGTGAGTATCGTGGAATCAAGCAAGATTTTGCAGCGTCTAGTCTTGTTCAATACTACATATCAGACGTATCTTATAGATTTTACAACCACTTGTTCAGCATATAGAATTGTGTAGTTAAATATTGCTAGCCTCGAGACAGGTGCTTTAGTTTTAATCCTGCTAAACTTTCTTATAGTATAGTATTTTGAATGAACGAAGAATAACTATTTTTGGGAAATTCATGACTATCAAACTAAATAAATGGCTACAGCAGGTTTGGCTGCGGTTATAATTTTGCTTATTACTAATGAGTAAATAAATAAGTTGTACTTCATAGTAACTAATCGAAGCATGTTTGAAAAAAATAGCTGTGTAAAAGTAACTTCTACATTTTTTTAAGCTTAGCCAACCATGCTCGAATTCTTCACATATTTATAAGCCCAGTCATGGATCTAAAAGTTCAGTTGTTTTGAATCTTTTAATAGATCTACAATAAATGGAATGGAGTGGCTAAGAAGGATTCACATAGTTGGCCCAAATTTATTGGAAACAAATAGTTTGTTGTGTTGTTGTTGAACTTACATCATTTAAGTAAGTTAATTAGTGCCAAGCTTAAAATAAGAAGAATGGTGAAGATTAAAATGCTAAGCAATCAAGTAGTGCCAGGCATCAGAACAAAAGAAGTGTTGATTATGCCAGATATGAATGAACAATTACATGCATAACTTAGGTGATAATGTAGTCTTTTGAACACTGTTTACATGGAATCTACCAATTCAAGTGTAGAAGGAGCTTTGTGAACATCTAAATCATAAAAACTTCTGGTTTTTAAGTCATTAAAGGAACTTACAAGTTGAAAATATCAAAAGCTGGTAATAAATTTGAAGTTGCATTTTGAGTGCTAACATCTGCTTGTTCGGTTTTGGTATTTTTTGTTCAGGTTGGTGGAGACAAGAACAAGAGGGGAGTAGTCGAGGCCAAGCTAAAGGTGGCAATTAATGGTTTCGGAAGAATTGGTAGGAACTTCTTGAGATGCTGGCACGGAAGGAAGGATTCCCCTCTTGATATCATCGCTCTCAACGACACTGGTGGTGTCAAGCAAGCCTCTCACCTTCTCAAATATGACTCCATCCTCGGTATCTTTGATGCCGATGTCAAACCTGCTGGCGATGATGGCCTTTCTGTTGATGACAAAATCATTAAAGTCGTCTCCAGCCGCAACCCCCTTGACCTTCCCTGGAAGTAATAACTTCCTTCTTATATACATATTTTTCATTGCCTTTTCGTACACGTTTGGACTAGATAATATTGGACATTATTATATAAGAAAGTAAAACCCTGTCTATTGTACCGTCTAACCATGTCCAGTATTACTTACTAAACATGCCTATTTTGTCTCGTGATGTATTGATCTCAATCACCCTTTATAGCCTCATCAGACTGCGACTATAATCTACAGGAGTCATGAAAACTTTGCTTCCATGAGCAAAAACTAAGTATTTTCCGCCCTAATAATTGCCGTTTTCTTTGATCAAATAATTTCATTTCCAGGGATTTGGGGATTGATCTAGTGATAGAAGGTACTGGAGTGTTCGTAGACAGAGAGGGTGCTGGTAGACACATTCAAGCCGGAGCGAAGAAGGTTCTCATCACAGCTCCTGGAAAGGGTGATATTCCTACCTACGTTGTTGGTGTAAATGCTGGCGATTACAACCCTGATGAGCCTATTATCAGCAATGCTTCTTGCACTACCAACTGCCTCGCACCTTTTGTTAAAGTCCTTGACCAGAAATTTGGTAATGCATCCATGCAACACATGCACACACTTACAGACATATACATGTCGGATGGTGTTGCTTATGTTTAGTACGCAGTACTTGACAATACTTATGTTTCGTACTTTTTATTTTCTCGTATTAATTGACATGATGAGGCTGATAAAATTTTGATATCGTAGGCATTATTAAGGGAACAATGACAACTACTCACTCCTACACTGGAGACCAGAGGCTTCTTGACGCAAGCCACAGGGATCTTAGACGTGCACGAGCTGCAGCCCTCAACATTGTTCCTACGTCGACCGGTGCTGCCAAGGCTGTGGCACTTGTCCTTCCACAACTCAAAGGAAAGCTGAACGGCATTGCTCTTCGTGTCCCGACTCCCAACGTGTCTGTGGTGGATCTCGTTGTCCAGGTCGAGAAGAAGACATTCGCCGAAGAAGTTAATGCTGCATTCAGGGAGTCTGCTGAAAAGGAACTCGACGGTATCTTATCCGTGTGCGACGAGCCACTCGTGTCTGTGGACTTCAGGTGCACTGATGTTTCATCGACAGTTGATTCTTCATTAACAATGGTGATGGGAGATGACATGGTTAAGGTTATTGCTTGGTATGACAATGAGTGGGGTTACTCACAGAGGGTGGTTGATCTGGCTGACATTGTTGCTAACAACTGGAAATGATGAAGTAAATTTGGTATCATGTGAATCTGTAAGTTTTTTTTTTTGTTTGTTCGAGTGTTTGCAGATTTTAATGTACCTTTTTGAGAATTCTGAAGAGAATGCAAATTATTATCCATCATTTTGAAGTATTAATCAATTAATTTCAAATAAATAGGTTTCTATTGAGGCCTGTAATTGCATAGCATCCTCTTGTATCTAAGGGTAAATTTTATTGAAGGTCTTGCTACTTTGAGCGAAGTCTCAGTTCGATTATAAACTTTAAAATGTCTCAATCAAGTCCCCCGTTTGGCCCACATTATAATTATAATACATTTTTCTCTTTTTTTTTTCAATTACACATTTTTCAATAAAATAATATTACACGTAAATCGAAATTTTTTCCTTCTTTTCCAACCACATATTCTAAAAAAAAAAACACTAAACAGACATCATTTAAATGTTACCCTTTTTGCCAATCGTGTCTTTTGAGAAACACTACTTCCCTCAAACAAGTAACTTCTATTACAATCATAGATGGGATTCTTTTTACATTCACAGTCCACGTTCATCTTTTAACCGTGGGTAAATCGAGATTGATCCGAGGCCGCGATTTCCCAACCATAAGCGACTGATATGTGCATGGCATAGAAAATAATACCAGATAACCACAATATCAGAAGGCAAGAAAAACCCGTCACCCTCAGAAGCCCGAGTATTAGCTAATATACTGCGGATAGCTTATATGCTTTTTAACAGCAACATTGGCTAAATATTTCCTTGGATATTCATTCTACTAAAAATCGTCAGGAGAAAGCAACTGTTGATAATATTCACCATATTGAACATTACTTGATCTTGAATGATCTGAACTAGCGATACTCTAGAAACTTCTGTTGGCTGTATAAAGCCATGATGCTCTCCTGAACCTAACGCTGTCACATCTTGACAATTGTCTATACAGATGAATACCGATTTCCCTCTGGCTTATTTAGATTTAATAAGAATGAAAAATGACCCTCATTCTACATGTTTCTGCAACAACAGAAAACATTATTCCTTCTCAACTTTAGACATGAAAAGCCCATCTGAGAAATAGCTAGGTTGGGTACAATTCATATACTTCTGCATGTATACTTGAATCACCTATGGGCAGATGTGTGTGGCATTGGATAAGTCATAGGACCCATGCTAGTCTGAGGGCTGGGTCCTGGAATTGGAGCTCGGACACCATATGCCACGTGAGTCGGTGGTGGAATATTCACTGGCATGCCAACTGCAGAAACAAGGGGTCCTCCTATTGGTTGCCCAATAGTTGGTGCTCCTCCATACATCCCAACTCCAGGAGAAGCAGCTGGGACTTGAGGAGGTTGTTTGTTTGATTTGGCAGATAAACTTACCACAGCAGAAGCATTTGTTTGACCAGTGATTGGACCTTCTGGCACTGAAACTTCTCCACTGCTAACACTAGTGATGTCATGAATGCTTGACCGCCTCCTATCTTTGTTCATAGAGTTCAAACGGATGAAGTATTTTTGGGCATGGCTTGCCACTTGTGTAGGAGTTCTGGTCACCACAAAGTTCCGGGAAATGCTTCGCCAGTCACCTTTTCCATATTTATCCAAACCAAGAAGAAACAACCTGAATTATAATAATCAATAGAAAATATATGTCATGCTCAAGGATAAAGCAAAATGCAAAGTCAGAAAAAAGTAACCAAAAAGCAAACACGAAATGCTGTTAATTTGTGCCTCAAACATACATGAAACGATTACAGAAATAGGCAAACAATCAGAGCACCTTTAGTATAATAACTCTAGCACAAGTATTTAAATCTCTCTGACAGAATACACATCCAACATTGTGTCTGCTCTAAAAATGAATTATACGAATATAAAAAGCAGAAGTGAAGAGGTTCAATCAATAATTTGGGATATCTCTAGACGTGTTTTGATTCCCTTTTCATACTTCCCATCTTTCGAATGCAAGATAGATTTGCACAGTCAAGAGCAGGTCTTCGTGGAATTACAGGAAGAAAAAGAAGCTTAAATTCTCGCGTGTAGCCAAGCCAAACTGTTTAATCTTTCAACAATAATTCCTAAGAAATCGCAAACAATAATACATTGGAAAAGGATTACCTATTTTCCCTTCTCCATAGCTTTCAGCCACAAAATTGTGTATGGCCAGTTTGAAAGACAACTTATAAAGAAGTTTTCAGGCATTAAACCTTTATATATTTGACAAGGGTAAAAACATAAAACTACTTTCATTATGTCAATGCAACAACTCCATCCCCCATCAGCCATTAAGTAGAGAACACCAACTTCAAACTAAGGTTTCACATACGTTTGAAGGATTCTGTACAAACTAGAAAAGGGTTCACCACAACCAATAGGTGGAATGATTTCTGTCCATCAGTAAACATATTAATTATGCAAGCCACAGACAACTAGACCTTCCATTGTTAGAGTAGTATATGTGAGATATTCATCAATTTCTTTCTACTGCTACCAATGTTCTTCTCAATTCAGTCCTTTGCATTGATACTGATTTATAGACCGCCTAATTAAAGAAAAATAAAGTCATATGTTGTTATGGGGAGGTGTGAAAGGCAAAAGATGTGACCTGGCAATATGCAAGTTATTTGAAAATCACTTGGGTACCATTACAATCAAAAAGTAATTTATTGCTTAAAGGGACTTAAAACCAAAACTGAAGTTCAATAATTCAAGTTCTTCAATTACGGCATATCAACAAAGACTCATAAAGCTCTTGCACATTTATTTAGAGAAAATAGACTATACTCTAATGGGTTTTTGCCACCAGCCTCTTTCCTAGCAAGTGTCTTAAAGGTGCTTTTAAATGCACAGTAATGTATACTGTTGACGCCAAGGCTAGTAAAACACCAAAAATAATAAAATTGCAACATGGGCAAAGACTAGACTTTGCAGACAAAATTTCTAGCTTTCATGTAAAGGGGATATGTATTGGCTGTCCTTGTTGCATTTCTTTTCCACGTTAAAAAAGCAATGTAAAGCATGTCCATAGATTGTTGTAACTTTCTCCATCTTCCAACATTTTAACACAATAATGTAATTAGTAAACTTTTGCATGAGACTGTGAGAGGATAAACAAGTGGCACATGCTCACACACACCAATTAGTATATACAATGTAAGGTGCTCAACATGCACTACAAGGAAAGTAGGAAAATAAGCAACAGATTCAGATTGCACTGTTAAATTAGGTAATTTATAACAGTTAGATCATTCCGACAGCTTAATTCCATATAGCCTTTGTTTTACAACCATTATTTGGGAAAAACAATATTTTGAATAGCGATTTTTTGGAGAACGTGCAGTTAAAAATTAAGAAAAAATTTTGGGTTTACATGCAGAATATTTTATTATGTTCAAATGTGGTTGAAAATGAGTATATAGAAAAAAGAGTTTTCAAATAATGGTTGTCAAATAGGGGCATAAAAGTTAATTCTCTGTAAAAATTAGCCCTTGTGCAGTGTCCCCATAAAGTAATTTCTGAATGCAAGGCTAAGCTAATTCTACAAAAGCTTCTTCAAGGTAGGCGGCAAAAAGCAAGAAAAGGATAATTGTAAGAGAGAGAAATAATTTGTTCACGAGAAGAAACCTTTTCTTTGGGAGCGTTCTTTTCTGTGCTTGATTTATTGTCAGCCCATTGTTTCCAAACTGATCAGCCACAAGTTAGTTTTCAACCTAAGCCATTTCTTTGCCTTGCTTTTGCTTCCATACTTAGCCATGAGTTTTTTTGGATGCTTCGAAACTGACGCATCACTTTTAATTTTGTTCTGTAGATATCCAGAGCAATTTTTCCCACTTTTTATGCAAATCTTGGTAATTAAACACATTATTTGGTATTAAAGTTTGATAGTTTTGTTTTCATTAGTTAAAATTCCTCCCCCTCCCCCACTGACAACCACACAAACACATTTGGGGAGGAGGAAGAAAATAATCAATTATCCCGTGGCTGTTCTTCTTGACTTGGTGATTTGGACTTTTGTATTAGTTGCTTTGTTAGCTTATGGATAATATTTAGCACTTTTATTCCTTGAATGAGTAAAGTTTCCTAATTAAGCCATTGTGTTTGGCTTTTCAGTAACATGTCTTTAGATAGAATTTAAAACCAGATCCATTTATTTTTGGGTTAGAGATTTGTCTCTTCAACTACGCTTGTGCAGAAATTTTTTTTGGTATGACAATTCTTTGTAATGATACTAACTCCTGAAATTCGTATTTTCATTCATGCTTCTTGTCGAAAGAGTTACAGTATAGTGTACAATCCTATCTAATAAAGGAAACTAAATTACACAGTTAAACAAATATAAGAACCTAGACAATCACATAAATCAGGGAATTAATTTCCTCATTTTGTGATTGATTGAGGAAAGAATATTAGAAATTAATTCCATGATTCCTCCCTGATTTCTTTCATAGATAGATTGAAATCTTTAAGATTTTAAATGAAGTGGTTCAACACTAGCTTTTGTAATACTTTTGTATATTTTATTTCCTACATACAAACAATAGTGAAAACTCTTATACCTAGAATCCTATACGAGTCAAGAACGTGTTCTTTATTTCTGTTCTTTGTTTTTTATTTACTTTCAGCATGGAATTGATCAGAAATAGGCCCTACAACTCTTCTAAGTACATGTAATCCCACAACCAACGACTTCCATAATTTATCTCGGTAGGAAAGAACCTCGTAGGCAAGTGGAAGAAGAGAATTTGTGCGACCAGATCAATGACCATAAAAGGATGAAAGAAACATTATTGTGTTGAGTAAACTTTGCTTAAAGCTGAGAGACTTCTCTATCAGACTTGGGAATCCATTAGTTAGTGTCTACCCATTTCAGAGGTTTCATAATACATCAAGTATCAGTAAATATAGTATAATATGACAATGGAAAATGAGAAAAGACCATCTCTGCCTCACATGTCACTTGATGATACCTTCTCAAATCGTAAACGAGTGAAAACTAAAGTATGATTAAGAGTTTTCCGACTCTTTCAACATGTTTACTATGTGTAAGAGCTCTAGTCAATTTTGCGAACAATATCAAGTCATGTCTATTTCTGCCTTCTATTTGTTGATATGAAAATTTCCTTCTCTTACGTTTATTTTGGACAAAAAATTTGTAGAAGAAATATTCACATGGAAACTTCAACAAGTATAATTAGAAGGTAAATTGTTTAAAAAGTGTGGTTTGAGGCTTCCACCTCAAGTTCTGCCTCATGCAAGGCTTTCATTAAATGCCTCGAAGTACCATTTGTGAGTTTATGCCTCAAGGCTAGGCCATGACGACTATGGTGTTTGCTCATTTGTCTACTTTTTTCTAAGAATTTTATTTCTGGTTTCAGCTTTTGGGGTTACTATTTCATGACATAGAATGTTTTAATGGGTTTTTGTTTTTCTATATCTGCCTTTACGTAGACGGGTTGGAGTAAAGAGAAGATAACATCACTAATGACAAATAATAAGAAGAAACTGAGAGTAACGAGGGTGATTGGTCATTAAATAAATTGATAATTTCTCCAAAGATATTAGTTGTGATGAAGTAGGAGATTTCTGGGTTGTTTCTACTTGTAGTAATATATTGCATTATGTTATGCCTAAAATTTTTGTATCTTATTATTTGCTACTTCAGTATTGATTTTATATTTGTTTGCAAGTTAGACTTCTAATTTTGTCAATTTGTTATATTATGGATTTTTAAGATGGTTTACAGCTTATTATGAGCATATTGTTGTATTTTATATTCTTTTGAATTATTGTATCAGTTGTCTTAAGGCTTATGCCTTGCCCCCGGTAATAATGAGCTTTTTAAGTACTGAAAATCCATGGAAAAGACTTTCCAAGGTTCAAGCAATATTCAAAGTAACATGAAGGGCCTTCAGAATATTGGAGATTGGGAAAATTTAATGTCTCTTTGTGAATCTTAATGTTTTCTTCAATAGAGTTGAGAGTTAAAATATCATTCAATCAGCAATTCAGCAAGTTTTAGGAACTTCAGAAATTCATATTACAGGGCTTCAATTTGATTTTGAAGAGCTTATTAGAAGTCACAGGTCAGTTCAGAATGATTATTCCACCCATTATGGAAGAGGTGTCTAATCGAAATTTTAAACGTTCTTAGAGTTCACCTAGTTGTGTTTTTCTATAGCTCTTAGGCTTTCTTTATATTATCTAAGAGCAATTGCAGTTTTGGTTATTTTGCACTACTCAAAACAACCCAGTTATGTTAGGGCATCAGAATATCCCCATTAGACCAAGCATGTTTTTTAATACTTGTCGCTAGAGAAGCTGCAGAAGTGTTACTTCAAACTGCACCAAAAAGGTTCTCATTGAATTCACATAATCTTAAACTTTCAGTAACTACTGGAAAAGTTGCCTAAAATGACAGTAGTCATATACTCAACCAAATCCAAGAGCAGCAATTTCACTGACAGATTCTGTGCAGGACTAATTCTTTGCTCTGTTCTTAGTGAACATCATTGCCAAATTATGTTAAAGAGTTCCAGGTTCAGTTGCAGGAATTTCATCTATGCACATTAACTTCACAACCTTAACTCCAAAGTCCCTTCGCATTGAAGAACACATCTGATTCGAATGACAATACAGAAAATTTCACACGAATAAAATTGTGAAACTTACTCTTGGCATTGACGCATGTTATAATTTTCTTCTCATAATTGCATTCTCAACTTTAATGTGTATTAAATAGAAGCTGCAAATGGCAACACATCTAAGGTAATATTAAAACAATCTATTTACGATATTTGAGTGAGTGATTCAAGAGCTGATAGGTTATGAATTTTTAATCAGGCATAGTAAGATTGATACTAAATTTTTCCAAACCAAGAAGATACTTCCACTATATCGTAATTAAGTTTAGCGTATTCTTCCACAGTTAGATTCAATAAATTTATATCCACTTCCTTTCCTCTTCAGGATGTCATATAAATATTTGAATTCAATTTTTCCAACCTTCCTCTAATATAAAAAGAAGCTCAGTAGTAAATAAAAGACAGTTCACATTGTGAACAAACATTTGGGTAAAGAGAGCCACCTTGAAATACTAGAAAACTAGCTAGGACGACCAATCAAAAGGAGGATGTAGGCCATGCTTCAAATATAAATTCTTCAAGTCCAGAAAGCAGAGCACAAAAAAAAATCCCGTCAACCATGTACAGGGACACAGATAAATATTGGGAAGACCTTGATCAAACAGGTTACTATTGTGTGTGAAAATAAATATTAGCTCTAAGATGCAAGCAGGACATGAAAAACTATATGAGCTAGTGAACATTTTGTTTATCAATGGACTTCAAAACTTTGCAGAATGAGAATGCAAAGAAGCAAAAGGGCAAAAAGTTTTAGGACGTGCAAGATTGCTCACCTAATATTCTACAAACATAATAGTTGAATGCTGTTTGAAAAGAACTAATGGTAAGAATTGACATTTTCCAAAGGAAAACCAATTAGAGATTAATTTGTGAAGTTGCAGCTTAGATTGGAATTTCCATAACATAAAAAAGGAGAAGAAAAGAATAAAAGGGTGCCCGTTTTAACAGGAGCTAACCGGCATCAAAGTGATATCATACCATCCACAAGTTAATAAGAACACATTTATCACTCAAAATTCTGTCATCGGGATTAGAGTAATTATAAAATTGAACTCAATAATACTTCACCTGTGCTCTTCCTCAGTCCAAGCAATCCCTTTGCGGCGCTCCTGATCTGACTTGGAACCCTTACCTCCATGATTGGAATCGCTATTTAAGTGCCCAAAACTGCCACCCTTTTCACCAGTTCCTTCATTACCGGCATGGTTAGTCGAACCATCAGACGAAGAATTATAACTAGGAAGTGGCACACAGCCCGACTCAATCCCTTCGACGTCATCAACTAAAAGGTCATAGTGACGTTTAACCTCTTCTAGGGATTTACCCGGAACATCGGCTGCAATTTTCTCCCATCTATCTGAACAGTCATCGGGGTAAGCTGCCAGTGCTCTCTCAAATTGCCTATCTTGTTCTCTACTCCACATAGAGCTACTTGATTCATCAGTCGGCATCTAACCTTGCTTAAATTCAATACTGGGAAAGGGAATTCTGATCAATGCTCTAAAATCCCAGGAAAAAAAAAGATCAAGAAATAGCGAACTGAACTTCACTACAGCCACAGCTGCAATAAATATTATTACTATGAACTGCAAGCAAATGTGATGCTGAATAATTCAATGGCTACTGGCCTCAAAATTGAAGAATTGAACTGTTTTGCAAAAGTTTGACCCTTTATAAATGAAGAGAAAGGCAACAATTCAGTTAGAGCATGAGAAATATCTGAAAACAATAACCCAGCGCCTCCGGCCTTGGCCCCGCCCCCACACCCCTAAAAATAGGACGTATTAAATGCCATGGCGGAACATAGATAGATGGAAAAATGTTCAATTTCAATTGGCGACGGTGAATTCAATAGAATGGTAATAGAGGCCACCATAGTACCAAACAAAAAACTAAAAACTGGTGTCCTATGGGGTGGCTGACCCGCAGGTGAACGTGGAGATCAAAGTTCACGAGTTCAAATTTTCGACCAACACTTTCTCTGTCGAGTCTGTCGCACCGGGTTTGCCTAGTACAATTTACCTCTCATGTGTGGTTTGCGGTCTACTGCACATGGAGCGAGATTTATCTAGTGCGCACTCATAGTAGACGAGCATTCGCCCCTTCGGGGTGGTTGGGGCTCCGGGTAGCGGCTGCGGATTCCTTCGTCGAAAAAAAAAATAAAAACTAACTAACTGGATTCTGAATTTGAACAAAAATTACTATCAACTAACCCTACAATATTCCAATAGCCAAAACCCCCTTTTGACAGCAGCAGGTTTCACAGCACAGGCCCACAGCAAAATTTGAATTTTTTTTTTTTTGGCTTTTTCCATTTGTATAGAAGAAGAAGCAACAGGAATTGGCCACTAAAACAATGGACCCCACAATGTATTTAAATATTGCAAAAAATGGCAGGCCCCACCTGCTTGTGTGTGGTATGGTGTGTTTATGTGGTGTACATTTTTGTACACCTAGCAAATTCAACTTTTTTGTGTGAAATTTACAAAAATGTCCAAATTTATGCCTGATGAGTGAAATATGTCTGATTTTAGCTTATGTTTGACAATAATTAAAATTAATTTTTTTCAAGAAAACGAGTCTTGAAATAATGATTTTTGAAAATGAAAGATTAAAAAGTAGGAAATTTTTTTAAGATTACATTGTAAAATATTTTATTGTGAGAATGTGTTGTTTAAAATGAATTTAAGAAAAAAGAAAAGATTTGTTTTAATAACCGTCAAATATAGACTTAGTAACTATTGCAAAATTGATCGGATTAGACACTAAAATGTCCATCATATCCTCAATGAAAGGAAAGCAAAAAAAAAAATAGATTTTTTATTTGGCGGCACGATCTTCGAGACAATGAAGTTGCTCCCGCGAGAAGCTAACATGATGTGCAAGATATTACCCGTTTATTTCTTTTCTTGCTTGATCTAGTAGGTAAATGACCAATTGAAGATTAGAAAAAAAAAATGAAGATGATGCCAAACATGGTTTAGCATTATTGCATTATGAAAAATATATACATTAACAAGGAAAAAAATCATATAATTTCTTTTTAAAAAAAAAATAAAATAGAGAATTTGCAAGTTGATATAGCTGTCCACAAATTTTGGTAAGAGAGGAAAAATGTGATATAAATTGCACTAAATGACTACCCACCAACTCCTTTTAATTGTCATTACATTGGATTGACTACATAGGTTTGTGGAATAATTTTTATCACATCAATATATTTTCTTAGGTATTTCACACATAATAGGATTGTTAATTAATGCTGAAATCTTGACTATATTAAATACTACACTCGTGTTAGTTAATACTAAACTTATGTACTATGAAAAATAAGTTCTATAGAATTAAGAAACGAAGAACATGAAACTATTTTCACAAATCTTGCCCCTGTTTGTTGAGTAATAACATCTAATTAATGTTAAATTCGTTGCAAACACTACATTTACCATCATGCATCTCCTATTTGTGCACATGAATCATTGTGCAATAGCCGGAGATTGGTTTTCATTTTTCTCTACATTTCATTGTATTATTGATATTTGAAATCTTGTTATTGACATTTGGTTTTTGAATATCTCGACAATTGACATTTATCTGTCATAACAAAATTTTCAAATTGGGAGAAGTTAGCATTTAATACATGGATTGACGTTGTTACTTTTTCAAATATTCAGTATAGGTTGCGTGTCAAGTTTATAGCTTACGTGCCAATATTACAATCGTTGACATAATGTTTAATTCATATGAAAATCTGTCTTTCGGTAGAATTTGAAATTGTTACTAAGGCGTTTTTATCTAAATTTTAGCAAAATGTACAAATTCGCAAATGAAATAAATTTGGGACATTTTTGCAAATAACAATGTGGACACTTTAATTTTTGCATTTTCTTTATTTTTTAATACTTTACCGTCCAACACTAGTTGGTTTTATTATTTCAAAATTTGATTTTTCTTTTACTTTTTCACAACTGTTAAAATTTCAATATTTTTTTTCTATTTCTGTTTCAAAAATTTGTTGTTTTTTTGTTTTTCCCCCATTTTTTTTTTAAAAAATGATATGGGGCTAAAAGGCTGTACAGGACTCGACTACAGAAAAAAGAGTCTGCCGGTAACATGAACCGAATATGGCCATGGTGTCAATAGGTCCAATCAGGCACGCTCGACCTTGCATCACTATAATTTAGATATATGTCAATAATTAGGTTGGCAGACACATAACTACCATTACATATTTTAATGGTTTTAAGTACATTTTAATTAAAGTTGACACATATTTTAATCATTAGCATCATTTATGTCTACATCGAGATTTGAAAAGTATCCAATTATGTAATCAACATTTTTATAATATATAATTATATATTCTCAATAAGACAATGATTTAATTTTGGATAATTAGCACATAACGTTCTTACATTTTATTATTATTGTGAAAAACGTTATTATCTTTCATTTTTTTTGCATTTTACCCTTATTTCCACTTTTCAATACGTAAAATGTCATTTTCCTCCATTTTTCAATTAAAAGTTGTGAATTTACGTATATATCCTTCTATTTAATTAAAAAAACTAATTACAATTATAGTCCCAAATTTTAAAAAACGTGCACATGTGTCCCAAATAAATTGTTAAAATAGTAATTAATACATAATGTTCCTACCTTTCAGTATTATTGTGAAAAACATCAATACCTTTCATTTTTTGACATTTCACTCGTAATTACAATTTTGATTGCTCAAACCATCATGTCTATATATTTTCATCAAATTTCTCAATAAAAACTGTGAAATGACGAATATACAATTATATTTAAATAAAAAAATAAAGAAATTTACTTTTACAAAAAAATTTAATAATTTATTTGGGAATTGTTTGTACTTTTTAATTTCTATTTTTTTAATAATTTATTTGTGACTTATTTGTAGTTTTTAATTTTTTTTTAATTTCTAATTTTTTTCATAAATTATTTGGAACTCGTTTGCACTTTTTAAAATTTTGAAAATGGTTGCAATTAGTTCTTTATTTTTTTTATTTAAACAAGATGGTATATTCGTCATTTCACAATTTTTCATTAAGAAATTGAATGATAATAGATAGAAATGATGATTTGCACAATAAAAGACGTAATTAAAGATGAAAATGTCAAGAAATAAAAGGTAACAACTTTTTTCACAATAATAGTAAAATGTAGGGACATTATGTGTTAATCACAGTTTTAATAATTTATTTGAGACATTAAGGGTATATCCGTCATTTCACAATTTTTAGATAGAAAAAAACTTTTTGCGCAATAAAAGGTGAAAATAAAAGCGAAAATGTCAAAAAATGAAATGTAACGACGTTTTTCACAACTAGTAGTAAGCACGGCGTTGCACGTTTTATGTATTCGACGAATGATATTTGTAATATTTTTCAAGTAATAATATTTTTCTTAAAGTAGTTGAGATAATTGATAATGTTAAAGGAAAAATTAAAA
>CAIGRP010034246.1:0-17877 GCA_903798385.1 Fraxinus cuspidata
TTCAAAGTTACCTTACTAACATGTGACTGTCATCCCAAATCTCACACACACGGTAGAGTCCTGCTAACAATATCATAGTGTGTGCAGTGCAGATGGTACATGGAGACACATTTACTAAGTACTCCATAATAACCTAAGCAAGTAATAGAAACTATATTACAGCTCAACAATTAGTCTCATACTTGATCACAACAACAAATTCAAGTATTATCTATCATGATGTTAAAACAATCCCCCCTCCCTCCCAAATTTTTTTCAATTTTTTATTATTTTATTTAAAAAATCAAACAATTTAAAAAATAGCAAAAAATAAAATAAAAATTGAGATATATGCTATAATAAACGAAACACAATGATAAAAGACAATCATGCACCAAAAATACATAATCAGTTTGATATGCAAACGCTCTTACCTTTAAGAGCTCCGTAATCAATTTCAAATTTTTTCAAATCACTCTTTTTCACCCAACCTGTCTGGGAAAGACTTATTTCGAGTCAACTGTGTCATTAATTTGGTCAAATGAATTACTTGATTAGTGAGGAAATCAATTTGATTAGCAAAATATTGATTTCTAACTCTAGTGAAATTCTGATTTCTATTTCTATTCAAAAATTTATGACACCTAGGTCTTATATATCCTAACTTATCACAATTAAAACAAGTAGAGATAAATTTAGGTCCAAAGTTATGTAATCGCTGATATCTATTCCTAAGTTGGTAAGTCCTATGTTATTTAGTAGACTTCTGTCCTATGATACCCTTATTCTTGAGTTCAGGACTAGGAACACAAATAGACTGGTTGGTAGTAGGGATAAAAATGTTTTCGGAAGTACTAGTCATATTATGATTGGTCTTATTATATCCTAGACCTTGCCTATTCCCAGTTGGTTTGTTCAACCTCAAAAGACTGTCAAGTTTTTTTAGATTCACTGGAGAAGTAAGAAGTTGAGACTTGGAATCTTTAAGTTTGCTCAGAAGATTCTCAACCTGGATTTCTAATTTCTCATTTTCAAAGGTCAGCTTACTCATATTTTTGGTAGAATCCTGAATGTCAGCTATGGGTTTCTCTCTCTCTATCTCAAGTTTATTAACCATCTTTAATACAAATTTATTGACCTTCTTTATCTTAAGACTCCCTTTAAATAATTTTTGATACACCTCACCAATCTCATCCTCATCTTCAGAATTAGATAGCTCACCACTATCTACATCCTCAGCCTTGTTACTTCCCTTATCAGATCTATTCCTTATTCTAGCAGTAAAGGCAGTATATTTCCTACTTTCCTCACGTGTGGATTTCTCACTTTAATTGTCCAAGCTAGACTCGTCGTCAGTAAGAATATCTTTCATAGCCTTATCCGAATTTCTCCTACTGCTAGGGCACTCACTCCTAATATGACCAAAACACTTACAATTATGACATCTCACAGATTTAGAACTCTTCTTAGACGGACCACTTATAAACTTCTTTTGAGGCTTCTTTTTATTCTTGAACATTTTTCAGAATTTTTTAGCAAAGTAAACTAACTCCTCTTTATTAGGAGAATCTGAATCTGATGACTTTCTATGATTATTCCTCACAGTGTTTAAGGTCAAAAATTTATCGTTTATGAGTTTAGCTAAAGTCAGTTCACAAGTCTGGAAAGATCGAACCAGGTCTTTCACCTTAATAGAGTCTATATCCTTACTCTCCTCAATGATCATGATTTTAGGCCTAAATCGCTCAGGTAAGGATCTAAGGATTTTTTA
This sequence comes from Fraxinus cuspidata, assembly GCA_903798385.1. Classification (NCBI taxonomy): domain Eukaryota; kingdom Viridiplantae; phylum Streptophyta; class Magnoliopsida; order Lamiales; family Oleaceae; genus Fraxinus; species Fraxinus cuspidata. The sequence goes on from CAIGRP010034246.1 coordinate 1,751, forward strand.
AATAATTTTAGGCTCAAGGATTCTCTCACCTAGGTTGAAACTAAAATTGACTATATCGTTTAAACTTTTCAATTTTGAATTCTTAACCGCCTGAGATCCCTCATGTATGGTCTGTAGAATATTCCAAACCTATTTGGCTACCTCACACGTTGACACTCGCATAAACTCTTATGGGGATACTGCCATGAATAGGGCATGTAAAGCTTTTCTATTACAGTTATACTCATCTAAGTTCGCTCTAGTCCAATTAGCAATACGAGTGGGGATTATTTCATTATTAACCGTAGAACTAGGTGCAGCCCAATCATTCGCAACACTTAGCCAGATACACTCATCCATAGATTTTAAAAAAGCTCTCACTCTAACCCTCCAGTAGACATAGTTATTGCCATCAAAATACGACGAGATGTATAATGAATTACTCATCTAGAAATCTAAGGCCATGATTTGAATTTAGGCACTGATACCAATTGAAATAACAAAGTTTGACCCAACTAACACCTAGAGGGGTGAATAGGTATTTATGTAGAATTAAAGATTATGTTCAACCTTACGTGTGGAATTATAGAATTAAAAATAACAAGTCATTTTTTAATTGTTTCTAAATAGTTAAACAAATAGTTCAATTATTTTAAGTTGAATTGCCGCATTTTGTAACAAGAGAGCAATAAATAACACCAATATTGATGACGAAAAAATCCAACTGGGTAAAAACTCTGAGACCAAACTAGATACCTCCACTGTAAACGAATCAACTTACAGTACTGTCATATTTGACTAATTCTAGTGCTTTCTGACCTCCGACTGTAATTACCAAAGCCCTCATGGATTACATGCTCTTACAGCAACTCCCAGTCTTCTGAATTTGTCTATCTCCTGTGGATTAATGAGATCTCTTTGTTCTCCAACGACTAGAAACTCCGACCACCTTCATTGATCTTCAGAACTTTGACAGATGTTGTGGAAGTATGTGTTTGATGTTTGATTTATATGAGGATGATGTTTTTCTAAGCAACGATCAAATCAAAATAATTGATGAACTCAATTAATGATGTAGAATGATATGGAGGATGAAAAACCTTGTTTCTCTCAACGTTCAACCTATATTTTTCATGTGGTGGTGTTCATATACATAGTGAAGAAGTTTTGGATAGTATGGGCCGGATAAAAGCTTTGAAAAACGTAAATTAGATTTTTCTGAGAAATACTGTCGCTCGAGCTAGAGCTCCGCGATAGGCGAGCGATGGTGTTTCGCTCGAGCGAAGTCCAGGCGACAGGCAGACGACTCAGCTTCTATTTTTACCTCTCGAGCAACAATTGGGCGATAGGATAGCGAAATTGCAGTAACGTTTAATCCTTTGTTCTATACTCGAACCCTAGGATTTCTAACTTATTACTTGACCTTTTGACTTTTAAAAACTCTTTTACAATAATAGTTTTGTTAAAAGATTGCTAACAACTTCAAATCTTAACATTATAAAATTACGAAATGAATATTATTTCAATTCTCTGCAACTAAATCTCTTGACTTGCTTAATTCATTACCACTGTCAGACATCAAACTAATTAGTAGCATACTATGAGCGAATATCAAATATTAATCCGTAACAGAATAAGTTAAATCACAAGGTAGTGAAAGTGAAGTTTAATTCTCTCTAGCACGGTCATGCATTAGAAACAAACTTTTATACAAAATGGTCATGTCTAATACATTTCTAGATATGCCAAGCGTATTAGTTTCACAATGTACGATGTCCGCTCGCCACGGTGAAGACAACTCGCATCCCAATTGGTAGCTTAACAACTATTACAGCCTTAACAGAATAGATCATCAACCTCGTATTTTACGGATGAGAACAATTAGTTTTCAACCGACATACAAAATAGTGTCTTACGTACTAACCACCTTATTTTGCATTTCATTCATCAATCGAAAACACTTTATATACGTTTCCAAAATATAATATAATTCTCTTTTGTAGAAATAAAAAAACCCTATTATTTATTCAATAACATTCAAAATGTTTATTTTATTACAATAATATCTTAATACTTTTCGAAACTTATTCCGACAATGCATGCATACATATCTGTGTTTATACTAGTGGGGTAAACATGCGTTGTACAATAATTGGATAATGTTAAAAATAAGTATGTAACAAAATAAAGAATAAGTCTCAACATACAAATTATATTTACAAGCTCGACATACAAATACAAACTAATTTGAGGATTCTTATGCAATTCATTCACAATATGACAATATGGTTTATGTTTTAAAATATATATATTATCTTGATTCAACTTTAAGAGTAGGAAAAATTGTAATAAAAGAAAATGTATCTCACTATTAAAAAAAAATCTTCGTGCATGCATCCTTCTTCGAATGAAAAATTTATCCGTCTAATCCCTGAGTCTCTTTCCATAGATAAAGTAATAAAATCAATAAAACCCATCATCTTGCATTTTTAGAAATATCGATCCCATAAAATTTGAACGAAATATTATAACTTAAATGAAAGGTGAAGCATTAGCCAACAAAAATTGCAATCAAATATGAATAAGAACAAAAAATAACGATTACAATAAGTGAATGAGACTATAAAACAGAAATGGAGAACATAGTTGACAGTAAAACAAGAAATGCCCAATCTATGGAAACTTACAACATCACCCCCTGACCAATCTCGAGATGGGTCAAGGCAGAAGCAAGCTTAACACACCTTATGAAAAGTCTTGCCCCAACTATTGTTCACGGAACCATACACAACCGATGTTCTATCTCTGTTAAACGAAAATTTCTTGACAAAATTAAATCAAGCATATAGAGAGAAGAATGTAGGGAGAAAAAAATTCAAAAGATAGAAGAAGAAGAAATGAGAAATCTTACACGTCACTGTGGGGGAATGTGGGGAATGAAGGAGTAAAGAAGTATGGTTGGTTGAGTGGGAAAATAGAAAAAGAGGACGAAGAGTTGCGTGTGTGGGGGAAATGTTGATGGGCGAAAAAAAAACTGAATTATGTCGACGATGGAAAATCGCGATATGTGACGCCTAATTCTTTGGTTTTTTAATATTGTAGTGATATGTGAATGTACAATTAGATTGTGCATGTTCACAACATATTGCTCCTCTTTGATTTTTTTTTTTTTAAACTCATTTTTTCAAAATCCATTTTCAATTACAAATTCTCTCATAAATTAATTTACACATAAATCAAATTTTTTGCTATTTTTTAATCATACATTATTTAAAAAATTCATTATTTCAAAATTCATTTTTCCCAAAAATGTTTCTCAACATGGGTTATATAGCCATGTATAGGGCTATTAGCCACTAGGATAATTTTGACTTGCTAGCTATTGCATTGGACAAATAACCAACCAAAGTAGATGAAAAAGTGATAATTATTATTAGTAGAAATAACCAGTATTTTAAAAAAATGTAAAGTGTAGATAGATGGTAGATCAAATTTTAAAGTTGTAATAGTTTAAATGAAACTAATGGTAAAAAATGTAAAAACATAATTAAGCTTTTAATTTTAAAAAAAACTTGTACGATGCTTAAACGAACTTTTAGAACACTAGAACTAACACAGATGAAATGTTTCAATCAACCACACATTTTATTAACTTTTATCAAAATTTATAAAAATTTTGATTTTTAGCTAAATTAAATATGGATCGAATAGTCATTAGGAAAGGGATCTCAATGTGAAATTGAATTAATATGTTTAGAACTATATAGTTGGTAGTCGATGTTAGACAAGTTCTCATAATAAGTGTAGTTTCTACACTTATTTGGGTGTATCAAATGATGATATTTTATTATTCTTTCGATGGATTAGTACATAATTTATTATTTATTGGTTTTGTTAGGAAAAACTCATGTTTGGAGCAAGAATTGTAAGAAAGAACGGGAAAAGGGCTAAAATGAAGCAAATACAAAGTTCGGGGACTAAAATGGAATAATTCGAAAGCTGGGTCTGAATGCAAAACGATGATTTAAGAATGCCAAGAGTCAATTGGAGTTGAAGAGAAGTCAATGGGGTGAGAAATTGTCGAAAATGATCAAAATATGCACGCGAGAAAGTTCAAGGATAAATTTGCAAAATTGGTGCAATGTTCTATCCGTACGCATGGGCCTGCAAGCCTTGCTTACACAAGGTCAGAAAATGCCTCGCATGGTTCAATTCCGGAAAAAAAGATTTGTTTTGTAAACTTTTGGTATGCAATCTTTTGACTTTCTATATATACCATAAGTCGTCAAAAAAACATGGGGAATCTTCTTATCACTGTTTTAGAGCACAAAAAGCATTATTACATTCAAGAAGCAAGTAATTGTTTAGGTAGAAGATTAAAGTGAATAATTGGAATTTTTCATCATATTTATTGTCTCGAGTGATGTCTTTTCTTATTCTTTGGTGTAGTTTTCATATGGTAATGTTAGGCTAAAGTTTTTATGTATTGGATGGATGATGAACCTTATTAAGCGTTAATTTTAATTCAAAACTCATTAATTTAATTATTTCTTGTGTTATTGATACTTATGCATTTAAATTGTGTTGTTTGAATGATTAGCCACCACTTAGATAACTTGTTGTCTATTCGTAGTATTAGAAAACTCACAATAGGTTGAACACTGTATATTTAACATATGGATAATAAATATTAGGAATATTATTTATTGCAGGCGCAATCACGTGAAATAATCTTATTATTAAATGCCTGTGTTTCATATGAATTCAGATTATGAATATTTTTAGATTGTGTTTAACATATATTTGATTTTTTTGGAAGAAAATATTAAATAATATTTGATTATTAATTATCATTAACATTAGAAAACACTACTTTATATGGATTGAGAAATGGAAATAAAATTAATAGGAGAATTCACATTTCCAATACATTAATCACATATTTGATAAAATTATCTTTTTATTGCTTTCGTAGTTAAAAGTTGTAAAAAAATCAATCAAACTCATTTGTGTTAGTTTGTCTCCCATTATTTCAAAATATTGTTTGCTATAGTAAGATTCTTCACTGCACATCCACCCAATAATATATTCTACACACAAACCAATAAAATTACTTTAAATTTGAACCACACATTCTCAAAAAAATACTATCTATTATTCCATTTCTTCTACAATAATGGGAGACCAACACACGCTTACTATTAATCGAATTTAGTAATAACTAGTACACTAAAGTTAAACATTATTTCTCATGGGACAATAACTTACAACTCATTTTATTATTACTTGTCAACGATTCCGCATACTTGCGGTTTCAACCGAACATATATCAATGTAAGTGCAATACCCGAATCTTTCAACATGACTTATTTAGGCCCTGTTTGTTTCGGATTAAAATCATATTTTAATTTAAACCAAAGTTAACTAATAAATATTAACCATATTTTTCATGGGTTCCACAGCTTTTGAACAACACATTTCAAATTTTTTTATTACAATCTACTAAAAATTCAATTTTAATCTTCATCAAACACTCACTTAATTAGAGTCAACTTGAATTTACTTAAAATAAAAAATTAGGATAAAAACTTGTTCGTAGTTAGAATTGGAAATACTCAAGTTAGGACCCTAAGTGAAATTTAGTCTGTGTTTTGATGTTCATTAAAAATAGTTTTTTTTTTTTTTAAGAAAATGAGTTTTGAAATAGTGATTTTTGGATAATGTGTTGCTAAATAGTAGAAAACAATTTAAATTTATGTGTATAATATTTAATTATATAAATTAGAATGGTAGACAAAGATGGAGTTAAATAAGAATTATGATATAAAGAATCTACTTATAATGCATATTAATGATTTTTTTGGTCGTCTACCAACCTACTACGCATGTGAACGACGTGAATTTCAGCTCATGTTACGGGCCCACAAAACACGTATCATCAATCAGTTTCCCTGTTTCCAGACGTATGATTACTGGAAACCCATCTTATCACCGTCAATTTCACTGTCATCAACGTCAATTTTGTACATGCCATCCGCTGTGGGACCCATATCTGACAAGTTGATTACAATTCTTACACCCGTTCATGGTTACCCTTTTAGCTGGCTGCCTCGCAATCTCTTGGAATTTAAAGTTGGAGTACAGAATGCGATGCACAATGTACAATACCCTTCTGGTTGACGTGTAGGGCATGTTTGGGAAATGTTAATTGGACATGATAAAGGGAAACTCCTCGATATCTTATTAGACCTCAACTTCGATTAAATGAGTCCGGGAGGAGATGAGTTGTCGATCACCCCTTCATGGGTGTTGCTGAACTTACTAAATAAGTCTTGTTTTGTAGGTAATTATGTAGAATATATATCATCACTATAAAATGTTTTGATCGAATTTTAACATTAGCAAATTCAAACCCATAATTATTAAAATGCTCGGCAAAATTTGTCAAAATATGCAATGCAAACATATTTTATGCCCTGTTTCGATTCAACCAAAAGTTAGGTTAAAATTTAAATCAAATTCAACAAATGAACTACATATTTCATGTGATTCACAGTTTTTCTACCACATTTCATTAATATTTATCAAAATTACTAAAAATTTGAATTTTATCCAAATCAAACAAGGGCTTAGTATTAGACAATTGTATAATAGACAATATTTGAACATTTTCTCTTTCTCGATAATATTCTAGCATTGTCCAATTTGATGAATATTTCATAAAGAGATGTAAAGCCGGTCAAACTTACTTTAGTATTACGTATATTCTCAAATAGTAATAATTCATGTTTTACTAATTTCAACACTAAATAAATCGGTAGACCATCAAAGGTAACAACGCCTATTTTACGGTCATCATATATTTTTGTATTTCTAAACCTCTCCAAACAAGCCTTTAGTAATTGATGTGAGACTTCTAGAGAAGTCAATCAGGGCGCAGGTTCGGTCAATTCCCGAGCCTCAAATTCCAAGACCGCACCTTTCTAGGCTCGGATCTTCCTGCCTATAAATAGCTTTTGCGTGTTCTCAACTGTGTCATTGCTCTTTACGTGTAGACTCGGGGTTCGTCTGCGGAGAAAATCAAAATATTTTCGATAAGGTTTTATTTCGTGGAATCAGCACTTTGATGAATTCGTGTTTTCTATTTTCTTTTTCTTGATTGTTAATTTCATTTATTGATTTTGTGAGTTGTGAAAATTTTGTTGACGCTGAAATTTTAATTTGAGTGAGAAATTAGAATTTTGATTTGAGCTTTGAATGAATTGAATTGGTTGCTTAGTTTTCTTTGATTCAAATCCAGTTTTGAGGCTTCGTCTTAAACCATGAACTTGTTAACAAAAGCACTACGAGCAGTTTTACTTTAATTTACCTTTAACGGATTGATCATTTGAGGACTTTCATTTTAGTTGAATAGATTAAGAGAATATTTGCTGCGATTGATTTATGTAAAGTTTGGGAGTTTAGATAGCTAAATTTTGCCGGTCTTCCGTAAATTGTTCTTAGGAGTTGATTTTAAAAATTTATCAATATTTGATTTTTTATCTTTCTAAATTTGAATTTTATGTAGGATTACAGGATGAGAAAAGTAAGGGAAAATTGATTTTTTGTTTTGAATTTAATTTTAACTTTGGGTAACAGAACAAGGAGGGAGGATTAATTTTCGTATGTTATTTTGATCTGAAGAACAGACAATATGGCTTTAGTATCTGGAGGAAGATCAACACTTAATCCCAACGCGCCTCTTTTCATCCCGGCATCAGTACGCCAAGTAGAGGACTTCTCGCCTGAATGGTGGAATCTAGTGACGACCTCGACTTGGTTTCGTGATTATTGGCTCAGCGAGCACCGGGAAGAGGATATATTTGGCGTGAAGGATGATGGTTTTGATGACAGTGATGTAGCTAAATTGCTGCCTGATAACATCGATCTCGTGGTGGATGATGATACCTTGAATATGGAAGCCCAATTCGAGGAATTTCTTCAATCATCTGACCCCGAATTTGGAAGCAAGGCTATCAAGGGAATATCTGAGAATGGTATGCTCCCTTCTTCTTTTTTTTCTGATTTTGATTGATTATGGATTCAATAATGCTATTTTATTGACTGCAGTGGTGAACCTAATTTTAATAATTTAAAAAATGATTTAACTTTTTTAAATGATATGTAATGTACAATGCCAACTTACGATGAATACTAACTATAAATAGCACTACTTATTGATTATGAGTTATGACCATGAACATTGTTCAGTTTTATAGATGACGATGAAGGTGGAGAATTTACTAATATTGAAAAAATAAAAATAAAATACAAACCTAGTGGCCATAGAACACTTCCATCCAATGAAGGGAAATGCATAAAACTTGAACAAATCAAGAAGATTTGGGAGTTTGTTGGATCTTCAGAATTGCCTATAGCTATCTTTATCGGAGTAAGCCAATCTATATCCGAAGATCAAATAGAAGTGTCATCACAAACCAGGGAACATAATTGACATCTTAAATTGTAGCAATATAAATTACGTTGCATGCTCTTCTTCTTTGCTTGAGTCCTTTGACATGCAACTGATGTTCTACCATACTCAATGGTTGTTAAATTTGTATTGGTCATCAGGCTCGAACAGGAATACTGAGGCGCTGATCAAGAATCTGGGTGTGTCAAAATGGAGAAGTTCCGAGTTCTTTGGGGAGCCGGCCAAGCATGTTAGCCCAAAATCTGTTTCCGGCTTCATCCAGCAGCCGCACTGAAGCGTAGATTGTTTGGGTCTCGGTTTGCAGTTCGGCCAAGAAATGGCAGTCTTGTTTTCTTGTAGCTTTATGTATAGAGCAACGTTCGTCTTAGTTATATTCTGAAAAGATAATGTAAAATTATCATGTTGTAGCACAAATAGAGAAAAATGACAAAAATGAAGTATTAGTCAAATAAATTTCTCCCATCTTTGAAGTATCTATTATCGTGACCAATAGCAGCAACAACGAACTAAACTTAATTCTCCATGAATTTTGAGACGGTTAAATTATGCCAATATTTGGGCTCCATTTTCATAAAAAATTATTTTTTCAACACTCATTTTCAACTATACATTCTTCTATAAAATAATTTCACATAAATAGAAAATTTTTCCGTATTTTTTAACCATACATTCTCCAAATTTTTACTATTCCAAAATTGAAATAATGGAGGCCGAACATGGGCTAATTGTATATAGTCATTGTGTTCGATTCATTGTGAGTCATTCTCATAAGATGATCTATAGCAATGCTGCTTATATGGGTTGCTTTGAACAAACTTAAATCTGCAAGATACATAAATTTGACAAAAACTAACAAACCACAGAAATTTTCATTCGTAGAAGGGAGATCTCTCCAAAGCTTGCTCCCGATTGAGGTAAGGAAGTGACAAGTGGTACTAGTCAAACCGATGAGAGATAACCCAATTATATTAACTACTCAACTTCTACAAAGAAGTGAGTATACTCCCTGATCCACTGCAAACCATTATTAACTACCATAGCTGCTATTGCCTTTGTTGAACAGTTGGAACTTTTGGGAACACAATTCAGGAACATGATTTTAATCCTTGTAACGAACTAAATTCAAGACAAGGAGTATAGAGAGCATTTGTTTTTATTTTCTCGCACAGGTAATCATATATCTTTGTACATTGGAGTAATTTCAGGTGATTCAGATACATTGGATTAAAGAGTCATTATGAGTTGCTAACCGAACGTGCATGATGGAGGAGTAACAGAACAGGCAAAATTTAATTTGACATTTAACCATAGTGCGGAGTCGACATGTTTCATCTTCTAGGGGACAAAACAGGTAACGGTGTGCTTGCAGATGCTTGAGCTTGAAGAATCTGAAGCTTCAGAAGCAAGGAAAACCCGAATAAGTAGCAAATGCTCAAAGTTGGATTGTGGTTAGTATATCAGCTTCTGCTCAACTAGGTACTTCTGAAAGTAGAGCATCACTTTCTTCTTGAGACTCTCTCTTGGATTGAGCTTCGAGTTTAGTCTGGTTCCCAATCGCATCAGATATAGCCTTTGGCAGCAAAAATCCGGGTCGCTCAAGAATTCGTGCCCGATCAATTACCAAAGGCTCCCGCAAAGTGATCTGGATGCCATCATATGTCCAAAGAGTCAAGTTTGCTTCACCTTTTAAACCCAAAGAGAACCAACCTAAGCCAGCCACCGCAACGTCAACACTGTTCACATCCCAGCTTGTTCCAGATGCTTTGACTACTCTCTTTCCCCACGTACCCAATTCAGAGACTCGGTTTACACTAACAGGAGGCTGAAAGAATAATTAGCACAAAAAAACAAAAAAAAAACTATCAGAAATTATATTCTGGAATTTGGAATTTTATCTTGAATTTCATACGCACGAAAAGTCATTTATGTAGAAAATTGAAAGACCAAAATCTCGAAAATTCCTTGAATTGCATATATCATCTTATTACGTGTGTTAAAGACCAAAAGACAAGTTCTACTTCCCAGAGCACAGGACTCCAAATAAGAAATTTTAAAACTTAAATATTTTTACTAGCAATCTGGACTGACACTCTTGGAAAAGATAAAAGCACAATTTGAACTAAGATTTGGCTCATCAACAATGAATATCACCGAAGTTTAACCACTGAGTAGGCCAAAACAGCATCAGTAGTGAAATTATAAAAAAAAATCACGGTCAAACTTGTACAGATGAACTTTATACATCATAAATATTTTTAAATTTGTTATATTCCAAGAGGATGATGAATATTATTCCATTTAAGATGATGGGTCACTGCATCAATTGCAAAAAATTAAAATAAATTAAAAAAATCATGGAATAATTCATCCAAATGAACCTTACACATCAAATTAAATCAATGCAGAAAAATGTTAAGGAAAAAAAAAGAAGCTAAACTGTATGCTGTTCAGTTACCAGTTGAAAACACACTAAACCTTTTTATTTTTAAAGAGTTAAATTGCATACACTCGATGTTTCTAAGAGGTTTTTGTTTGTGTTCAGAAGCATTACCTGCAACCTAATGCCAGCATGCTTGCTCTTGATCTCATCAGCATTTTCAATCTTTCCTAGATGAAGCGAGACATTTGGTGACGTCCAAACAGTGACATATATTGTTTCCACAGAAGCCTCATTAAGATCCAGTCTGGCTAAGGCACCAACATGCACAGCTTGACCTACCTGCAGAAGATTAAAATTCTGTATTAGGCGCATGTTTGTTAAGCTTAAGAAAAGTAGTAGGAAATCAAGCAAAGACCTTTTAAAAATGAAGTTTTTGAACTAACAAACCCCCAACCCCAACCCCACCCAATCTCCAAATTAAAAAAAAAAAAGTAACTTCTAAAACAGCTCAAACATGTTTGGGGAAAAAAGTCACTCAAAAGCAGCTTTACGTATTTTTAAGCTTATTAAATATTATGACGATACATGGATGGTGTTTATTTAAAAACTGAGGTGCTAGAAAATGAGAGGAAAAAAGAGAAAAAAAAAGTCATCATATAATGACAATAGACATATCGACTACATAAAAAAAAATTTGTAAATAGCTGTCTTAACAATGAATTAATTCATATAGCAATCCTGATTAAAAAAGGAAGTATGCTTAGAATGGCAAAATTACATAATCTTGACATCGTTTAAACCAGCTATCTCTGACTCTGGCAATTTGTTCATTTATGATTTATCCTTTGCCATAACCAGCTATTACTCATTAGCAAGTCATCTTAAAGGAAAAATAACAGTTCATACGAATCAATAATTTGAAATTTAGGCAGATTGTTCTCTATCAGAATTTTAATTACCATAATCTGTAGGATGTCATTAGTCTTAAAGCACAAGTAAATAATAACTCACCTTTATCCTAAAAGATCGAGGTTGTAGCTCTTTTCGTATCTCAACCATTTTCTGCTCCTCCCTGTTCAATCTCATGGACATTAAATACGGATGTAGGAGGCCTGGAGTGTCATACATTTTTGCCTTAGCGGACAATATTCCTCCAATTCTCAAGATACCGAGTGTTGTTCCAGGAATGGCGGCTTCTGTAAGTTTTGTGACCTTTACTCCTTCTTTCTTGGCGAATGCATTGATTAGTGTCGACTTTCCTGCATTTTGAGCCCCGATAACCCAAACATTTCCTCTAGGCCCAGCCATATCCTTGATGAATGCAAACAAGTTCTTTACACCCAAATCCTTACGAGCACTGACCATATAAACCCCACTTAGCTTAGGTGCTCCATTTGCCTTGGCACGGTGCCTAACCCATCTATCTAACCTTGTGGGCGAAATCTGAGAAGGAAGAAGATCAACCTTTGTAGCCACCAACACAAGCCTTGGCAACTTTTTACTAAGCTTTAAACCATCTTTCCTTCCTTCCAACACTTTGAACAAGGACTTGGCTGCACGTTTTGGAAATGAACCATCAAAATCAACACAATCAACCACCATAACCACTACTGTAGCATCTGCATTCCCTGTGGGCTTCATCAACCTCGTACTAATCAAACGATCAAAATCAAAATCCGGTATCAAATTTTCAGCAGCCTGGTTTTTCACCTGGCCATAATTTCTCAGAGAATGACACCGTGCACAAACTGTCACCTCTTCGTTCTCTCTTCGAGCCTCCCTAGCCATTCTTTTTCTCTCCGCCTTAGACACCCTCTTCTTTTTCGCCTTCTCAAGCGTCTCCTCTGTAATGTTACCAAACCCAACTCCAGCTGGAGCAAAACCATCCAACTCCTTCAACAAATCATCATCTTCATCTTCCAACTCAGATTCCCATTCTTCCGATTCCCAATTAATTCCATCCTTATCATTTTCTTCCAATTTTCCCTCAATGTCATCCTCAAAGTCATCATCATCTTCTTCAAACTCATTAAATTCCTCATTCAAAAAGTCATCCGCATACTCCCCATCATCCCCCAAATTTGTTACTTCCATTTTCTTCTTCTTGTAATACCCAGGGAGATTCGGGTCTTTATCTTGCATGAACACTCCACAACCAGGGCATATAGGTCCATAATTCTCATCCTCATCTCTTCCTTCACTCAAAATCAAACTTTTAACACTTTTTCTTGAAACGTTTCCATTCTTTTTCTCAGCTCTCTGAACAGTTGCTTCACTACCTTTTACACTTAAAGCAATGCACAAACCTTTCTTGTTGTACCCGTCCTTCTTTCCTACATTCAGCCCTGCAAATGATTGATTCGGCAAGTGGGTTTCACACAAAGTGCAAGAAAAAATTTGAGAGAGAGAGAAGATTTACCGGTACCAAGCTGAAATTTTGATAAACAGTTTGCTTCAATATTTCTGTTCAATGAAAAATTGATTTTCAGTTCAACAGTCGTTGATGATAGCGAGGCTGTTGACAGCAAAACCGCCATTTTTCCTCCGCCTTTTCTTCTGCTAAAACCCTGTCCTGTTTGACTTGCCCCCAATATCCCGTTACAATTTTATCACGAATTTTCAGAAATATTTAAATGGAGGTCACTGAATTTATACGTTTGTTTTATATAAGTTACTAAACTTTAATTTATTTGAATTAGTAATCCAACTTATGTTTTTTTTTCTTGGTTTAACCTTTTTCATCCTCTCCATGATTAAATCTAATGACTAGTCCAACATGTCGATCGTAACAAGTAGTGTAGGGAAACTAGTTTGAATTTAGACCCTGTTTGGTAGGGATTAAAATCAAGTTTTTAGTATATTTTGATAAAAATTAATGAAATATTTGATTGAAAAGTTGTGGGCTCATAGAATGTGAGATTGAAATTGAAGGTTAAATTAAAATTTTAATTGGTACCAAACAAGGGTTAGATTAGTGGATTGTCAACTTAAAAAACTCGTGTTTGTCAACGGATAAAGAATATTAGTTCTAATCATTAGGACTATGAATATTAATGGCCAAAACTATTGTTTCAATAATTAGTAATGAGTTTGGAACTAGCCCTCATTAATTTGTTTAAAGATTTCAAGCTCAGGAAATATGGAGTCGAGTGAGAACTAGCTTTTTATGCTGAATCCAAGCACTCTTTTCTTTTTGGGTTGAATAGTTGCTAATCATTATTCTGGGTGAATTCTTTTCTTATTACTATTTTATCCTTAGCCTCTTTTGATTTAGATGTTTTTTACTTAAACCCTGTTCGGTAGAGATTAAAATCAAATGTTCAGCAAATTTTGATAAAAGTTGATAAAATGTGTAGTTGAAAACTTGTGGATCTCATAAATTGTACGATTAAAATTAATTGTTGACTTTGACTTGAGATTTTAATCTAAACCAAACAAAGGTTTATTCTTCTTCGAACTCAGATGGCCACATACTTGTACTCTTTTGAGCAACTGCTAAAACATTTGGTCGTGCTATGTCTAGCTTGTTTCAGAGTGTGCTAGCACATAGCACAACCAAATGGAGGTATGGATGAGCTCGACTCCCTCCCCTTTGCCCATTCCTCAAGTCGAGCGGGACAACTTCTGGTATGCTTTTGGCAAGGGTAGGGCAAAATTGATTGACGCTCATTCGGTCTAGCCTTTTCTCTTCTCTCTTGATGGGTGGTTGAGCAACTAGAGTGAATAGATCCAACTATTTAAAATGCTTATATATTTATTTTCAAAGATTATTAAAAGAAGTAATATATTTTTTCATTCTAATTCCTCCATAGTTAAAATTTTGATTTTAATTTAACTTATAGTCAAAAATTAATTTTATGTGCATATTTTATGAGATGTATAATTTTTTAATCATATATTTCATCAACTTCTATTAAAATTTACTTACAAACGAAGTTTTAGCTACACCAAACATGAGGCTATGTACAACAATTCTTTCGGGTATAACATCAAAAACGATTCCCTTGCCATATCATCTTAGGAGTCCCATCCTATTTAGCATTTACAAGAAGCATTTTCCATGATCTAGAGGTAGAAAAAAAAGACCCTCCGGAAGAATCCGAGCGAATGGACTCTCCACTTGGGCTCATGAATGTTTCCATTAGGAGGTTACCATGTTCTATCTCGTGTCGATATTTATTGTTGTATTAGGAAAACAAAAATTATGTTGGTCAAGAACAAGTTAGAAGTTACTCGTGAACTGTTAAAGTATATGTGAATTATATTATTAATTTTAAACTTAGATTAGTTAATCAATAGACACTTATAACCAACTTCGATAAATTGTGAGACAATAATTAATCATGAATATAATTTAATTAATCGAACTTACATGACTGCCACGGAATCTGCTAAGGCCAGATCAAGATCAGTGAGCACACCAAAGCAACGGCTAAGATTGTACGAAATGCTCAGGTCAACATTTTCCATACGAACTTAGGCTTTCTTCATGGAGCTCGTATAATGGTGAAACGATGAACATTAATTAATAGTGCAGTATTTCTCAGTAGTTACTTGCCAAAATGAGATCCTTGTTAAAATTGCTTGACTTGCTCGTGTTACCTCGTGTACAAGCGTGCATATACAGAAAATCTTCCACAATTTCACGTTTTTGTGTGTAAGGTGTTGTGTGTGTGTGTGTGTGTGTTTTTTTTTTTTTAAGGGGAGATACTCTTTCCCATTGCTGTCTTGGAAGAAATTTTGGTCGAGAAAATTACCTCTTACTGATGCCGGTTCATCTCTCTTTCTGTCTTTACCATACTTGTACTTCTTTCTTGTTTATAGTGCATATTTGGTACAAAGACTGAGACTGATAAGTATAATGAATAATAGTTTCATGTGAATTTGAGGTTTACTTCGTTTCTCATTTTTACTACTTTAAATGTTGAGGTGTCATAATTTGGATGATTTGGGATCCGAACTCTCGTGATTTAGATTGTTTGGAGTTCGATGCTTTGTAATCCAAATGACTAATACTCCACACATATATGACCATCCTATTAAAAATTTTCTCTAAAAAGAGGGGACAAATTTAGTTGCTCGCCACGTCTCAATTTTGTCTAAAAGTTTGGCCCTTATTAATATCTAATTGACATCTTAATTTAATATTCCACGCGGAAGATGCCTCGTGAAGACTTTTACCATGTTCTAAATTATATGTCATTAAAGTATACTTGAATTTTTAATTTTTAATATACTCATTTTGAACGTGTGTTATTATCAATAAATAAGAACCAATATTATTTCAACCACTCA
>CAIGRP010034252.1:0-37681 GCA_903798385.1 Fraxinus cuspidata
AAAATAAATAGAAGAATGAGAATGAGAATTTTAATGTGTATCAAACGAGGCTAAAATTTTATTCATGAATGTATAAAGTGACTTATGTTTGTTATATCGATTTACTAATCTATAGGGTCGAATAGAGAATTTGGCATTATGTCTCATCAAAAAACTTGTTGGTTAAGACTTTCCATTCAAGTTTCATTCCCAATTAGTCTGTGTTAGCTCAACTAACGTCGTATTAAGTGTCATAGCCATTAAATCTTCACTTAACGACATCACATGGACTTACGAATTATCATTAAAGCCATTGAATTGTAGATTTAATGAGTGGCGAAATCTAGTGTGAATTGTAGATTTAGAAATATCGTGATCCAAATATGAAGCCCGACTTGACTCTTGACCCACTTTAAAAGTGGGTCAAGCATTTTACAAAGGTCTTAGAGCATCTCCAAGAGACTCTCTATTTTTAAAAAGCATATTCTATCATTTGAAAAGTATCTATAAATTTAAAGAGTTAAATTTTTGAAGTATTCCAACAAACTCTTTATATTTAACACTTAATTTTATTACTCGTAAAAAATATTTATTATTTTTCTTTATTTTCTATTTTAACTAACTTTTCTTTAGATTATTTTATTGTTTTCCAACATTGAAAATTGAAACACTTTGAATACATTTAGAGTGTGTTTGAGGCACATTATTTTGGAAGAATGTATTTTGGAATAGTAGATTGATGGAGAATGTGTGGTTGAAAGATAATGAAAAGTTATTGATGTGATGGAAAATATTATTTTATTGAAAAATGTGTGGTTGAAAATGAGTAGAAGAACATCTCAAGTATAAAGAATAATTGGAGTGTGTTCGAGCCACATTATTTTGGAAGAATGTATTCTGGAATAGTAGATTGATTGAGAATTTGTGGTTGAAAAAGAAGGAAAAGTTATTGATGTGATGTAAAATATTATTTTAATGAAGAATATGTGGTTGAAAATGAGTAGAAGAATAAGAATGAAAATTTTAATGTGTACCAAATAGGGGCTTAATTATAGAGAGTCTCTAAATTAAAATGTTAATTTAAAGAGTCTCTTAAAACACGATTTTAAATGTTGATTCTTTAAAATAGAGAAAATATCATGTTTAAAGAGTCTCTTGGAGATACTCTCACAGTCTAGACCATTAAGGGTCTGTTCTCTTTACAATTTTTAAGCCGTTTTCTGTTTTCGATTTTCCAAAACAGTAAAAACGCGTTCTCTTATCCATTTTTGAAAATGCGTTTTTGAAAACAAGTTAAAAATTTACAAAGAAAACAGAAAACGACACATTTGTCAGTGTTTTCCGTTATAATCAAATCAAAATTTTCAAAATACATTTTGAATGTTTTCAAAACAGTTTTTCAAAATGTCAAAAAGAACACATTTTCAACGATCTCAAAGTGACACTAAACAATATGAATTCAAATCTCAAAACAAAATACACAAAATAAACCTCCCGCGTCGAATCCGGACCCACCGTTCCATCTCCGGCGAACCGACGGGCCAAAGAGTTGGGTATTGGACCATTCGGCCAGTTCCACTGCTAACTTGAAGGGAAGAAAATTACGTTCAGGGCTAAAACCATCGTCTTTTCTTCTTCAAAAATGGCTTCAAAGCTTATGTTAACCCGACTCCGAACCGTAACCCGACCATCAAACCCGTTCAAGAACCTGAGTTTTGAAGTACACACTCTTATTCAAATAAGGCAATATTCAGATCCAATCGACCCAGCAGCCGCTCCTTCACCTGCCGTTGCCTATATTAAAAAAGCTTCAAAAAGTTCCTTGAATGAAACTGAGCTCAAAAAATTCTCGGCCATTGCTGAGACCTGGTATTTTTTCCCTTTGTTAAGCAAAGACACTGCATGTTATTTTAAATTTTCTAACTTTGTTGGTTTATTATTTTTGCTTTTTGAATGAATTTTAGGTGGGATGCGGAAGGCCCTTTTAAGCGATTGCACGTGATGAACCCTACCAGACTTGCTTTCATTAAGTCCACTCTTTGCCGGCATTTCGGGTAGTTTTAATCATGCTTTACGAAATTATTCTACTTCATCGAGTTAATATTTACTACATTATAGGCTTTCTAGAAAAAAAGATTGAATTTTGATGCCATTCTCTTTGTTAAAAAGTTTTTATTTGTTTACATGTCTTAAAATGTACAAATAGCTTGAGGTTATTTTGAATAAAATCGATGAAATATATGGCTAGGTGGTACTAATATATACTATAGACACCATAGATCGAAACTTCTAATAGGTAAATGCTACTACAGGAGAGAAGAAAGTAATGAGTATTTCAATTGCACTTAACTCGTACTTCAATACATAAAAGAAAGAGACTCAGTTATCATTCCAGTGTGACTTCTATGCCTAAAAGAAAGGCGCTATTCTCGATAGTTCTTCTTGCTTCAGTTCCCTATGAGAATGATTGAACAGAGCTTCTTGCTGCATAGAAATGCCCTAGGAGCCCAATGCTACACTCATTTCAAGTACTTCATGCGATTTGAAGAATTTCTGTTCCATGATTACTGAAGTACCTATTAAAAACAAGGGTCTTCACAGAAATGGCTTGATATGGGTTCTACTTTCAACAAACTGTCGCCATTATTTAAATTGAAGCTTCACTTTCTTTGTGTAGGACTCAACTGTGTTGGTAGAATTACCATAATCTTGATGACACTTTTTAAGTACTATATGCATATATACGTCCACATTGATACAGTAAACAGTTTGGATTTTCGATCATCTATTTTGCATCGTAGTTTGAGTTAAGAGTAATCTTTCTTTATTTTGGAGCTATTGTAATAATGAAAATTGATGTTAAAATGTAGTATGTTTCTTATTCTCTTATTAGCATAATTAAGAGGTTTGTAATGTTTAAGTACATTGTTTCTTCATCTAAATGGTGAAATAATTTATTTTTAGTTCATTAGAGCTAGATGGCCGATCTTTTTGATCCTCAAAAAAATATCCCCGTTGAAAAGCACTGATCACTAGCACATAGGACATCCCCCATACGCACATAACATCTTCACAAAGCCAAGCTACAAAAACTGTAACAAAATCTCAAAACACATAATTCTGTCTTTTCTATACCTCACAAGCGAGCACAAGCACATGGTTAGTAACTGATATTTCGTTATTTTTTGTACTGACTATAGATATATATCAGGGGTAGTGGAACGAGGCTGCAGTCATAGACAAAAACTGATGTCGTTGATTCTGGATAGTGTAGTGTTGAACTGAGAACCGAGCATTTTGTCTTGTTTTCTTTTTTCTTTGTACTTTTTTATCCTTGTAAAATATATGTAAACTTTTTGTAGGTAAATCTTATTACATACACCCGCGTCGACCTAAGTAAGCCCATTTCTTAAGCCCTAAACCTGAAGAAAAACAAACCAGAATCAAATTTGAACACTTATGCCCTTTCAACAGCAAAATTGCATTTTTTGTTAAAAGTAATAAAAGAAACTATGACAAGCACAAAATATTTTCTTTCTCAGTCAGTAATCTATTGGAAGCTGATAATTATGTGCATGTTTCAGGAAGGATCAAAACTATGCACAGCCCATTTGAAGGATTAGAGTTTGTGGATGTTGGTTGTGGAGGGGGAATTATATCTGAGGTATGCATCTTTAAGTTTCGACTAGCCATCAAACTGATATTATTCATTGTAATAATCTGTCATGAAATTGCTCTCTCTCTCTCTTGGAAGGGAAAATCAGAATTCTTAAAGACCACTCATGTTAACATCAACAAACCCTTATTCTTAATAATTTTAAGGTTGACTACAATAATCCCTTTTCTTTGCTCTGTCTTTAATTCATTGCTTCATCTACTGGAGTATCTACATCAACTATGATGTTAGCAACCAGAACATTTGACATTATTTTTTGGTGTAGTCCTCTTTCTGGCTTGTTCTACTCAAATCACGTCACTCTCGAGCCTCTCTAGGTCTATAGGCCACTTGCGTTAATTGGAACCATAACTTGATCTTATCAAGTTGGCTGGTAGATACACTTGCGTACTAAAATTGAGGATTAGAGAGCTTTCTTATTTAATTTTTCTTTTACGTTTCAGCCCTTGGCTCATATGGGAGCTAGTGTAATGGGAATCGATGCTGTGGAGAAGAATATCAAGATCGCACAACTTCACGCTGTATGTTTTATTATAGAACAGAAGTATATGAATCTCGTACATTTTACTGATGAATGAATGTACAAGCAAGCACAAAAGTGAATGCTATTTCTCTTTGTTTGCTAGTGCACAGGGAAAGTATGATATCCAACTATCCTTTCGTTTTCCTTCATTTTCTCTTTCCCTGATTTCCTCCACTGCAATCTTTCACGATCATTCAAGTTTGGACAACTTAAATGACTGACCTATCCAGATTCCGCAGTGTGGGATGATCGCATTCGGGAAGGAGTCAAACCCATGTCCACATATTTCTACTGATTCAGAAGTTCAACTACACTGCAATACCCAACTCAAATACAATGAGAGTTTCAGAAGTCCCACATATGCTTGCTTTTCCTATCCATCATTCTGAAATGGTTCTTAGATTCTGTTTTTAGTCATAATAACATTTTTAACCTTTTTTATGCATCATTCTTACCATTGTCAATATCCTATTTCACTGAAATGTCTTTGAGCTCACAGAAGCAGGGTTGCCGGATGATGCAACATATAGTCTTTTTCATAAGAGTTTATCTTAAAACTTTCATATACTCTTAAGAATATTATTATTTGGATTGCATTTTGGGATTTAGTCTTAAAACTGATGGGATCTTATAACTTCATTTATTGACTATCGTTGCACAACAGCTGGTACACATCATACTTGTTTATTGACTATGAAGGTTGAAAATATTTGATTAATTGTTTACTACTTTCCCATATTCAAATCAATCTTTCATACTGTGACCTGTGTCTTCATGTTAGACTCTGGCCCATTTGCTGGAAATGAGCATATTTATCCGATGATCTTTATACTTGAATTATTTTTATTCATGTATCATTATTTGAATTTTTTTCTTTGATGCTTCCTGGTGCACGAGTGTTTCTTATATCCCTTTTTATGTTTTGAGTAGGGGGTAGAACAAAGTCGTCTAATTACTGGCATGACTCTTTTCTTTATTATGGCATGAAAAGTTTATTAATTACTTTATCATTATTTTGGTGCATTAGTTTTTGGCTTTTCGTGTATTATTGCCTGGAAAGTTCTGATCGCTATTGCTGACATTTATGCGGTCATAGTTATATCAAAGTCTTCATTTCTTAAAGCTTTTACTAGCTGAACCTCTGAGATCGTTCTTCAGAAGCTGATGCATATTGCAATTGTGTCAACAGAAAAGCTGGTGGAAGAACAGAGACAATTTGACGCTGTAATTGCATTAGAGGTACGTCAATGTGTTGATGCTGGAGCAACTTCCATACGATTACATGATTGCTTAAGAAACACAATAGCCTTTTTCCCCACGTGAGTGTACGGTATAGAGTAAGAGTATGTTTGATAAGGTTTTTTCAAACTTATAAGCCAGTCAAACATTAATTTTATCCACGCATTCTATAGGACCCATAATTTTCATCCCCACGTTCTGTAGCACTCAAGCTTATATAATCTACAAAAAACTTTACCAAATTATGCTAAAGGCCTAATTGGCATAGCTTTTGCTTGTTGTAGAGAAGTTTTCCGGGGAAAGTTAGCTTCCTCTAAAATCTCTTTTAATCAAATAAAGCATTTTAAGAAAATTATACACACAGGCCCAAAAGTAGTTCTTAGTCTCTAAAGTAGCTTTAAAAAAAAAAAAATGCCACGCCAAAAGGGCCCTAAATTGTTAATGTTTTGCCATATATGTTCACATTATATGTTCTTTCCTTCATTTGACACAGCAGATGCTACTTCGCTTGCTCTATTATTCTTTCTGATCTCAGTTTGCTTCCCTTTCCTTTGTTGTCTACTTCAAAGTATATATCTGGTTGTTTAGCAATTTATCTAGGTAATTGAGCATGTGGCAAATCCTTCTGAGTTCTGCAAATCCTTGTCGGAATTGACCAGTTCCAGTGGAGCGACTATCATCTCAACAATTAATCGATCAATGAGAGCATATGCCTCTGTCGTTATGATGCCAGAGTATGTCTTAGATTGGGTATGTTTACTGATCTGTAATCCCTTCTCATGATTGCTTTTTGTCCGGTTGATGTGTTAGCTCGTTTGAACTTACCAGCTCCCAAGAGGCACACTTGAGTGGTTGAGCTTTCTTACTGCTGAAGAATTAGTCCTAATTCTTCAGCGTGCTTCGATCTCTGTAAGTCCTTTAGAATAATATTTGTCGTATATACTCCCTTTTTCCTGCATGTAATGATCATTTGCTTGCTTCCATGCCTTTGTCCAGGTCGAAGAGATGGCGGGGATTGTGTATAACCCACTCACAGGGCAATGGTCTATCTCCGATGATACCAGTGTAAATTTTATTGCATTTGGCAAGAAGACGGCTAATAAGTAACTGTAACTTTGTTTTACACAAATTTTGACCAAGTTCATCGTCGTTTTTCCTCGTTTACTCTACCGGTGTTTTGTATTCACATGCAAATTAATTTCCAACACGAAATTGATCTGGTTCAACCGATAGGTTGTTTTTCCGAACCACAATGGGCATTTCCTTAAGTAATTATAAGTTGTAAGTTCTACATAATGTACGTTTCACTCCATTTAACCTTATCTTATTTTTCATCATTTAGTCGCAACGGAGTTAAAATAGGAGATTAATTGAATGGAATAATTGCTTGAATGATCACATATAACACGTACTAGTTTTCCTACATGTATCTTGTCCGTGCTTTTCGAGACGTTGCTTGTGACTCAACATGGGATAATGGCGTGAAATTGCAAACTTTCGTGTTTAGAGCATTGTTCGAATGAGTAGACGGTGCCTACCAAGTAAAACATTCTTGAAGAGGTGGTGGTGTTGCTTTTTTAGCTCCCCACCTTTTATGTATTTAGATGTTGAGACAAGGCAAGTTTCAAGAAAGTATAGATTTGCTTCTAGATCTATCTTGATTGATGTCCTGCTCTCGACGGAGTGGAGTCCTCGAACGAACTAGTCTACATACAATAGTCCTAATTCTTCAGCGTGCTTCGATCTCTGTAAGTCCTTTTGAATAATATTTGTCGTATATACTCTCTTTTTCCTGCATGTAATGATCATTTGCTTGCTTCCATGCCTTTGTCCAGGTCAAAGAGATGGCGGGGAATGTGTATAACCCACACACAGGGCAATGGTCTATCTCCGATGATACCAGTGTAAATTTTATTGCATTTGGCAAGAAGGCGGCTAATAAGTAACTGTAACTTTGTTTTACAAAATTTTTGACCAAGTTCATCGTCGTTTTTCCTTGTTTGATCTACCGGTGTTTCGTCTTCACATGCAAATTAATTTCCAACACGAAATTGATCTGGTTCAACCGATAGGTTGTTTTTCCGAACCACAATGGGCATTTCCTCGAGTAATTATAAGTTGTAAGTTCTACATAATAATGTATGTTTCACTCCATTTAACCTTATCTTATTTTTCATCATTTAGTCGCAATGGAGTTAAAATAGGAGATTAACTGAATGGAATAATTGCTTGAATGATCACATATAACACGTACTAGTTTTCCTACATGTATCTCGTCCGTGCTTTTCGAGACGTTGCTTGTGACTCAACATGGGATAATGGCGTGAAACTGCAAACTTTCGTGTTTAGAGCATTGTTCGAATGAGTAGACGGTGCCTACCAAGTAAAACATTCTTGAAGAGGTGGTGGTGTTTCTTTTTTAGCTCCCCACCTTTTATGTATTTAGATGTTGAGACAAGGCAAGTTTCAAGAAAGTATAGATTTGCTTCTAGATCTATCTTGATTGATGTCCTGCTCTTGACGGAGTGGAGACCTCGAACGAACTAGTCTACATACAAAATAAATAACTACTATGTCAAGAGGATGGTCAATTTTAGTGATTAAATGGGTCACAAAATTACTTTAGTGATCAATTTGAAAGTTTGTTTGAACTTCAGGGACCCTGACTGTAAATTTATGGGTGAAAGCAAATCAAATTGACATTTATAAACAGATCAGCAAGAAAAGAGGAGCTTTTTAACTTCACAAGACAAAAGGAGAGTGAACAGAGAAGATGGAGAGCGTTAATCATTCGGCGGTGGCTCGGACCCGCTTGGCTGTGCTATCGGCTCACCTCTCGGCTTCAATTAATCCATGTGATGTGGTTTCCATGGGGAATCTCGAAGCTTCCAACTGCTCGGCTGCCGTGGCGCCGCCGCCGAAGATTGGAGGCTCGTTAACTATTGTCGATGATCGAACTGGTAAGCAGTACCAGGTTCAAGTCTCCGAAGAAGGCGCTATAAAGGCTACGGACTTAAAAAAGGTAATTTGATATTGAATTCTTTATTACTGTTCTTATGTTTTGAATTGGATTAACTCGATACAAATTTGTTAATGAAATTGAGGAAGTCGAGCAGAGTAATTCTAATTTTTTGCTTACATTACTCAGAAAGAAAAATTAAATCTTGAAATAATTGTATTTGTTCGTGTTATTTTTCACGATTACTGATGGAATTATTGAAATGAATAATCTAGATAACTACGGGAAAGGATGACAAGGGGATCAAGCTTTATGATCCCGGGTACCTTAACACTGCTCCTGTGCGATCATCTATTTGCTACATAGATGGCGATGAAGGGATTCTCAGATACAGGGGTTATCCAATTGAGGAACTCGCTGAGGGGAGTTCCTTTCTGGAAGTGGCTTATCTTTTAAGTAAGTTACTGCTAGATTTCCTGTGTTCGTCTCGAGGAGTAAACAACTTATGTTTTGACACATTTGCATGATATTTTTCGAATCTTATACTGTTTACTTTATATATATGATGCACTATGGCAAATGTATGCATGTAGTTGTTTTGATGCCTTCATTTACGGTTTTCCTTACCCTTTTTTGAGCTTTGATTTAATTTTGAGGTCCACCAAGCTTGCCCTTCATTTTTTGAAATTAATGGATAATTGCATTCTAGCTTTTCTTGGTTGAAACAAGAAGATCCATACTTGCAAGTCATAATCTTATGTGTTACAATATTCAGATTTCGGATTTCTGTAAAATCTGATATTTTAGTGCTGGAAGCTGGGAATAGCAACTTCTTATGTTTGCTTGCTCCGTGTGACCGGCAATATGTGAATGCATTTTATGATTTGATTATTTATTTATTTCACTTTTATTTTGGATTCTTTTGGAGTTGATCACTCACTTACACATTACATTCATTATCCCCTTTTGATGGCAGTGTATGGGAATTTACCATCTGAAAGTCAATTAGCAGACTGGGAGTTTGCCGTTTCACAGCATTCAGCTGTTCCACAAGGAATTTTGGTAAAGCCTGTATCTTATCCCAGGATGAGCTTTCGAGTCATGCTCAGTAACATTATTAGTAAAACCTTGGTTTGCCAAACCAATGGATATACTCTATAGAGCACGGAAGACAGGATTTTATTCTTTGAGAAATCTCAAATATTTTGTCAGTCTGTGCTATTTGATCAGATGTTGAGTGATGATATTGGAGTGATAATTTGATCTTACTAATACTAAATGGTATCTTGTTTATTACAAATGCCTGAGAGTTTATATACATATTTCATGTTTCAAATGGAACAAAAATACCGTTTCTTCATAAATGTCTATAGGTCACGTATGCTGTCTTTTGAATTGAGCAATAACTGAATTCGATTGTGACCATTTCTGGCAACTAATTGTAAATGTTAGGAAGATTTGAAGAATAAACTTGGGGAAGATAAAAGTACCAGTTTAGATTTGTAAGTGTTGTGACTCACTGTGTTGTAGTGCAACAAGGAATGTGCTACAAAACATCTTTCGAGTCACAATGCACAGTTTTAATTTTTGTCCCTGTTTTTTGATCTAATAATGCCATGTTAGAATTTAAGAAGCTGCAATCTGTAGCAGGTTAAATATCTTCTTCAAATTTTCTGAATGCATTTTGATTCTGTTTTTTAGGACATTATACAAGCAATGCCCCATGATGCTCACCCAATGGGTGTTCTTGTCAGTGCAATGAGTGCTCTTTCCATCTATCATCCTGATGCCAATCCAGCTCTAAGAGTAAGCCAGTTTTTTAATGATCTTAAATTTCTTAGAACTCTTATCTTTTCCATTAAGCCCTGTTTGAGCCCCATTTTCTAAAAACTCGTTTTTCCTCAAACTCATTTTCAATCACACATTCTCCCAATAAAATAATATTGCGTGTAAATCCAAAACTTTTCCTTCCTTTTTAACCGCACATTCTTCAAAAAATCACTATTACATAATTCATTTTTCACCAAAATGGGGCTCAAACGGGGTCTAAATATTAGTCTGACACTGGCTTCCTGATTATGGAAGTCAACGCTGAATTCCCCATGCTTAAGGTGCCTATCACACATCTAGAATACGCAGTTTTTTTTTTGTCGATCTCTAATTCTGGTGGTCCCTACTTTCATTGCTTAGAATAGTTAGTCAAAGCTACTTACCTTTAGACGCATGCTTCTGACATTTTAACTTCTGAAAAATTAGTAGCATCAAGATTTTGAGCAGTTGTCTTTCGTGAATAACTCTTACGAGCTCTAAGCTGCTTGTGTTCCTTCAGAAAAGTTGCTACTCATGTCCACCATCCCCACTTAGGTGGATCATTATCTTGTTGCTATTACATTTGGCTGTCATGTTCCAAAGAATAAATATATGGCCAAATATTGCTATTCTGATGATTTGGTTCATATTCGTACAGGGCCAAGATATATACAAATCTAAACAAGTGAGAGATAAACAAATAGTGCGCATACTTGGGAAGGTTTATTCCCTTTTTCCCTTCACTTGAACTTATGTTTGATCACCTAAAACATTTGAAACATTAGCCAAGCTATTGGATGCTGCTTGTTCAACTTATTACGAATTCTGGTGGCAGCAGTGGAAGAGTACTCATTGTGTTTTCACTTTGCAGGCCCCGACAATTGCTGCGGCAGCCTACTTGAGGATGGCTGGAAGGTCACCTGTTCTTCCATCCAGCAACCTCTCATACACGGAGAACTTCTTGTACATGCTTGATTCATTGTATGTTCTGTTTCCTGCTTTGGTTCTTTCTTATTCAATAATAACTAAGTAAACAGTCTGAGAATGTTTCCTGGTCTAGTTGGTATTTCTGTATCTAATTTTTCTTTTCAAGGCAAAGGATAATGGTGAATCTTAGTCACTTTAGGTTAAACACAAACAAGTTAACATCCAGTTTAATTGTCTTTCCCACACCAAGTTATTCTGCTGTAATATGATCCACAGAAATTTGGGCTTTTATTTTTAACTTAGATTTTGGTTATGAAACATACAGGGGTAATAGGTCTTATAAACCCAATCCTCGGCTTGCTCGAGCTCTGGACATTCTTTTCATATTACATGCAGAACATGAAATGAACTGCTCTACTGCAGCTGCACGCCACCTTGCTTCAAGGTATGCTTCATATTGTCTACTTCAAAAATTATCATTTTTATTAGTTACCTTGCGAATCTGCCTGTGTAGTGGTGTTGATGTATACACAGCCCTTGCTGGAGCAGTTGGGGCGCTGTATGGTCCTCTTCATGGTGGAGCAAATGAGGTAATCAGCATTTTAGTGCTTATGAAGTTGCTCCTACAAAATTTTATTATGAATTTTCATTTTCATTTTTTTTTAATTTAATGCTTCAGGCTGTGCTTAAGATGTTGAGTGAGATTGGAAGTACTGACAAGATACCAGAGTTCATTGAAGGTGTAAAGAACAGGTAGGTATTGTCGTCTGACAGAAGCTATTCCAAATACTCCTATGCATGGCCTAACTCCTGCAGTTCACTTGCTTATATTACTCCACATTCTCTAGGAAGCGTAAGATGTCTGGTTTTGGGCACCGCGTCTATAAAAACTATGATCCTCGAGCAAAAGTCATCAAGAATCTTGCAGAGGAAGTATTTTCTATTGTTGGCGGGGATCCTCTTATAGAGGTGGGTTTGTGTCTATTCAAAGTGAATTTAAATGAATTATTGATTCAGCACTTTTAGATTATATTGAAAAAGTAATCGAATTTTTAACAAGTTGAAACCTTTCAAAGAAAAAGTAGTATGGGACAAGCTTATGTTAGGCCTGATATTATCATCCTAAAATATCACTGTAGAAATCAACTGAGTAATTGAAGATGAACTGTTCAAGGACCCAATTTCGCCTTTCTGATCTTAAACAGAGATTAAAAGTCCATCTCTGGTGAAATTAATCTTATCCTCTTCGTTTCTTGAAACGCATAGCTATGGCTTGATCTGTTTGGATTTTTAAGGTTCAAACAGACAAACAACTCAAGAATTTTAAAGTTATAGCCTGTCAGTAACTGCTTCGTGGCTAGAAAACTGAAGCACCCTGCCCCTTGCTCCTATTATCTTTTCAATGGAAACATCAAGGACTCAAGGATGTTCGTTCTCAAAAAAAAATAAAAATGGTGATGGATGAAGAAGATTGGGATATTTACTTGGGAGCCTGGTGGAGGATGTAGACTGGTAATTGGAACACACGGGCTCCTTGACTCATTGCTGATGCAGGATTCAACAAGAACAATTATAAGAGAAGGGGAAAGAGAATAGAGGAAGAGAAAGGAGGGGGGAAAGATAGAAGAAGAGGGAGATAATAGAGAGAAATTGGGGAAGAAATATATCAATTTTTATTCATTCAAAGTTATCTCCAATTGCATTGCATAGACCCTTTATATAGGGTTTGAACTAATTCTAATTGAAGAAATACTCTAAATAAATTGCTAATTATGTTTCCTAAAATAAACTTTAGAAATGGAAACTAAATATACTAAAATCCATCCTAATTCTCCATCAACTGCTCTCTGTCATTTCGCAAATTTACACAAGGGGAAATGATCCTGCCAGCCCTTGGCACTGCAGTTGGACCTGACTCGATTTTCTATACACGTAAGATAAATATTACAGTAAACCATTGATTTAGAGTCTTAATGGCGGTGGTTCTCTTGGCAGGGTGAAGATGGGTCTTTGTTTTGGTAATTACATGCTTAATGAATAAAAATATACTTGAAAATGTCATTGTGAGTCTAAAATTACGACAACTTATATAAAAGCATTAACAGACATATCAGCATATGGCTGATCTTGATTCATGTCATTTGCAGGTGGCCATAGCTTTGGAGAAAGCTGCTTTATCAGATGAGTATTTTGTGAAGAGGAAGTTGTATCCAAATGTTGACTTCTATTCTGGATTAATCTATAGGTATGCTCAGAATGTTCAATGCATTTGCTCCTTTTTCGGGGGAAATTGTTATGAAAATTCTTATATCGTTGTTACAACAATTCAGGGCGATGGGTTTTCCCCCCGAGTTCTTCACTATTCTATTTGCAATTCCTCGAATGGCTGGATATTTATCTCACTGGCGCGAGTCTTTGGATGATCCTGATACAAAGATAATGAGACCGGCGCAGGTCAGTTTTTACCCCCTTCCATCTATCATTTGGCTAAAGAAACGAGAATGTCACTGCAACTTATTCTTCGTTTTGCATTCCAGGTGTATACTGGCGTTTGGCTGCGGCATTATATGCCACTACAAGAACGAATGCGATCAACAGAAACAGATAAACTCGGTCAAGTGTCGGTCTCCAATGCCACTAAGAGGCGGCTGGCGGGATCTGGGATCTAGACTCTCTTATGATCTATACGTATGCATCAGAATGCCTAGGTAAATTCATAATTTTCTGAAAATAAGTAATAATTTTTCCGGTCTTGGAACGTTCTTGCCATCTTAAACTGATTAATGTAACTGTAAGACTGCATAATGCACACAGTATGTAACAATAATCAGTGTATTGATGAACCCTTATTTTAGAATAAGAAACAATCCTTTTAAATTTCTCGTTTGTTGACATTGAAAAGATGAACACTCTGTTTATTTTCTAGTTACCGTCATTGTTTTATCGTACTTTTTTTCTTCGAGAAAATAAGTTCACGACCGTGGAGTCATGTCTTATGTTGTGAAACTGTATTCATAAAATTTCAAATTTTAAATAGCATGAAGCAAAAAGAGAGTGAAAAATTAGTTACAAAAGAAAGAAAATAAATAAATAAAAGGTAATTAGAAATTGTGTGACCAAATATGGAGCTGCAACCTGGCTATTGATCCTTGGCACATCGATCCACCTGTCCAGACGAACAATAATTTGGGTCCATTTCAATTTCACAAATTCTCTTTGAAGTTTTAAGTGAAATTTCAAATTGGTTATTAAAGTATTTTTTGGCTACATTTGGTCATTAAAGTTAATAATATTATATAATTAGTCATTCCTTTGTATCCAACGTCGACCCGTTATACATTGACACCGACTTATGATTGTCGTCTCCATGTCATACATTACTCTCTAAAAAATTGCGAGTTCTAAAAATTAGAATACTTGCCCTCTTTTTAGGTCATCTAAACGGAGGAGTTCATTCGGATGATTGCAATTTTTTAGAAAGTATGATTAGGAAATTATGTTCTTCAAAATAAAACACGATTTTTACGAGATCAGCTTAACGCTTTGTTAAAAACTTTTGAAACTGTTATTTTTAATACTAACTATATATTTCATCGTGAAAAAATTTAACGATTAGAAGGAATGGACCACTTTCGTTCGTCAGTCACGTGAAGGTCTAACGACTAATACACTTGTTATGACCTTAATGGGCCACACAAATACTTTAATGACCAATTTGAAGAATATCTGGAACTTCAGTAACCATTATTGCAATTAACTCTTTTTACCTATTATTTAATAAATAAATAATTAAATTATCAGAAGAGACAGCACAGCCAAGCGAGTATTCTCCGATCCTCCTCTAAACCTCTTCCCCTCCAGCGTCGCATCCGGATCCCCTCCGGCGATTCTCCGGCCGATCTGTACTCGGACCAAGGTATCTCTCTCTATGAATATCTGTGTGTCTCTATCTGTATGTGTGTATATATATACACGTGTATCTGTGCAGATTTGGTGTGGTAGGTGGAACTTAATGATTTTGATGGTGTATTTCATTTCTTAATCATTGAAAGCCGTAATTTAAGTAATTCAAGACGTCATTTTTGTCCATTTTTGTGATTGATTGCCGTTAATGATTTTTATCATGTATTTGATCTTTATAAGTTTGCGATCTCATTATCTTTGTTATTGTTTTTCTGTTATTTTCCTCAATGTGACACTTTTAAGTGGTTGGGATTAGTCAGATTTTGTTAAAATTTTGGAGTTGGAAAAATTTGCTGGATCTATGAGTTACATACACTCGCACTAGGTTAGAAATACAGAGAAAGATTATTGGCTGCAAAAATATTTTACGGTTTTTGGAATTTTTGTTAGTTTGTCGATAAATTTGCAATTTCCGTATTATATTTTATATTTCTAGTTCTATTAGTAAAGTAGCCAAGCAGAAAAAAATTAGTAGGTTAGTTGTAGTCTATTAACTTCATTAGGCAGTTTATATTCACCAAATTCTACAATTCTATTCAAGGTTCATGAGATTCTTTAATTCTCTATGGTCAAATTCCAGTACGAAAGTCGTCTTATTTTTTGTTAGATATTTGAATTAGAAGCCCCTAATACAGTATTTTCTGATTTGTAACCTAAATTTTTGTGTGCAAAAGAACAACGTGGATTGTTTGGACTCGTCAAAGCATCAGACCATAAGGCTGGTTGTATGCTATGTCTGTGCCACTTGATGTTGAATGGTTTGTGTGATATTCCTTATATCTATATATTGTATTGCTTCAGGTATAAAGGAAGACGAAACCCCCATAAAAGAGAGATCCAAAAACAGGTTACTGCTTATTTATTTCTTTACTCTTGATAACCATGCAGCATCTGTGATTGTTCTTCAAGATTTAATTGTTGAGAAGCATACAATTCAGCGTAGATGTCCACATGCTTTTGATGTCATATTGAAAATTGTGGGGTTGGACTATATTCTTTGACCATTAAAACAATATTTTTTTCATTTCAGCTGCAAATTTCAACAAAATGTCTGGACAGACCCAGCGCTTGAATGTTGTTCCTACTGTTACAGTGCTTGGAGTTGTGAAAGCTCGGCTTGTTGGGGCTACAAGAGGCCACGCTTTGCTCAAGAAGAAAAGTGATGCTTTGACTGTTCAGTTTCGGCAAATTCTCAAGAAGATCGTCTCAACTAAGGAATCAATGGGAGATATCATGAAAACTTCGTCCTTTGCCTTAACAGAGGCAAAATATGTTGCTGGTGAGAACATCAAGCACAGCATCCTTGAAAATGTCTCGAGTGCAACCCTTAAAGTCCGATCCCGCACTGATAATGTTGCTGGTGTAAAACTTCCTAAATTTGATTACTTCATTGATGGAGAAACGAAGAATGACTTGACTGGGTTAGCCAGAGGTGGCCAACAGATACAGGCTTGCCGTGCAGCCTATGTGAAATCCATTGAATTGCTTGTTGAGCTTGCTACGCTGCAGACTTCATTTTTAACCCTCGACGATGCAATAAAGACCACAAATCGTAGGGTCAATGCCTTGGAGAATGTTGTGAAGCCTCGGCTGGAGAATACAATTAGTTACATCAAGGGAGAGCTAGATGAATTGGAAAGAGAGGATTTCTTCAGGCTGAAGAAGATACAAGGTTACAAGAAGAGAGCGCTCGAGAGACAACGTTTATCTTCCAAGGGATTTGCAGAGGAGATGATCGCCGAGGAAATGTCTTTGAAGAAGGGTATTTCTCTTGAGTCAGCTCATAACATGTTATCCCAGGCTACACAGAAGGATGAAGACATAATATTTTGAAATGGAGGTAAGTTTACTGTACCCCAATAATGTTGTGTGGCTTTGATCTGTTTCTTGATTTCTGTAGAAGGAAATGATTTTATTATTAGATGGACCCCTACCCGATGAGATTTTCGTATTTTGAATAAGAGCTTTATGACCATCTGTATTTATTTAATCTATTCATGAACAGAACCCTTATCCTACTGTTGTGAGAATATCATTTGGCTGTAGAAACGTTTATACTATCTAGCGTTATTGAGCCAATTTTTACTTCCATTGAATTTTATGTCAATGTGAGAGATCTTGAACCTATTGAGCATGTAATGAAAGGATAAAACTGTCCAGTGATTATATCAAAACCTTATTCATTGTACCAAGAATAAATTTTGCTAGCAATTAAGCTTCTTTTTCAATGAAATGCAAGAATGACTAACTGCATATTACACCCTGATCGTGTGCAACCAAGCGTTGTCTTCAGACGCACCCGGGGATAACGGAGTTGAGAAACAACCCAATCCCCTATACTCATACCAGGATGGCTTTATGAAGCATGGAAGTGATGTGCTATGGATCGTTTGCCACAGTAACAATCAGCAGGTCGACACATCCAAAATCCTCTTATACGTTAGAGTTGATTCAAAAACAGATCTTTAATGAGTTGCTTCTGTTCCATGACGTGCAACGTCGAATGATAATTAGCGTGTCAATTCCTCTGCTACCAACGGAGGGATGGTAGAGGAACCCTGAAGAGTCTGTTCGAAGATATGGCCTACTTTAAGCAACCTCTCCTGCAATAAAATTGTTATTCGCTTCAGCAGCAACACAAAGTTTAATGCAAACCAGGCATAAATAAGCAAATCATTTCGCATTTTTAATGTTAAAAAGAACAAATGCTTATTGTAGAAAACAATCTTGGGGGTTGATATGGATTGACCCTATTGGTAAAAAATCTCGAAGACAGACAAACTAAACAACACGATAGACAAACCATTTACACTTGTTAAGAAACCCCACACACACACACACACAGCTATTTTCATGAAAGAAGAATATACGCCCACCTCGTCAAATGCTGCTCCAATAATTTGAAAACCAACAGGCAGGACAGTGGATCCCCCTTCAACAAAACCACACGGTAAAACCAGAGCAGGCAGCCCAGCCAAGTTCACATTGACCTGCATCAAGGATGAAATTATCAAAAGAATTGATATCAGCTCATGTGGTTTTCCCTAAACCCGAATTGGCTTGATTCTATGGAGCATTATTTTGATTGTCACGATTTCTTGAATTGGAGAGTCTGGATAAGCATCCATACGATTTCACATGGGAAGGATGTTCAGGAGGCGCAAGTGGTTACAATTACCTAGCAACAATGTGCAAAGAGTGAAGGGAAGGCTCTGGAATGAATAAAGGCACCAGTATAAATAAAGGAAGTGGAATTCAGTTAAGGCATCCAGAACTAGAGTGGGAAAGAGGAGAGAATCAGATGGAATAATATTGAGGAACCAAAATCAGATTTGTAGAACATCGTATACCTGAATTGAAATTCAATTTCACCTGATTATAGAAAGCAAGTAGAGAGAATCTTCAACAAATAAATTTTGTACCTATAAGCATGGTTGGGGGTAAATAACATGCGTTTTGATGAAATAGCTTCTGTATTTCATAAGCACAATAATGAGCACAGGCCTAATTTAGTTAAACTCAATACAACATCCTCTCACACCTCCACCTGAATCTTCTAAACAAAAGAAATGAAAACAGAAAAAGAAAAAGGAAATGTAAGGATAATTATACCATGTTTTCATATAAAAATGGTTTTTAGATGAGAGGTGGCTAAGAGCCTACTCTTTTATGCTCCTAGCATGTTAAGAAGGTCGTTGGCTTTCTCCATCCATAAACCAATGACCGACAAGTTAACACTTAAATAAAAAAACAAAGAGCTTAGGGCGACTCACAGTCATTTTATCTCCAGCATACATGGCCAATGGATCATCTTTCTTCTCACCTGGACATAATAATCAAGTTATTAAGGATAATTAGTCCTGATTAACAAAATAAATAAACAACAATGGTACTGTAAAATAAGGCGATACTTGTTGAACTATATGCTAACAGAAAAGTGGAGTATGTAACAGCCATACCAATCTTATAAGCAACAGATGGAGATGCAGGTGATATCAGAATATCATTTTTCTCCAAGGCTGCCCTGAAGCTATCTCGAATTATGGTCCTCACCTAAATCACTACCATGAATCACAGATTTCCTTGTATGGGCCAAACATTGTAAATAAGAGCACATAACCTCACATGTCAAAAATATTATAAAGACAATTTACTACCAAATTACTTCCAGTCCCAATTGTTGATCAAGCAATCACATTATGTTGCGTTTAAAATTAGAAGAGAGAGTATTATTGTACCTGCTGTGCACGCTTGTAAAACGCATCATAATAACCAGCAGAAAGAGCATATGTACCCATTAGAATTCTCATTTTCACCTGTAATGTTGTAATCAAATGTTACTAGTACGTCACTAATTGCAGTAATTTTCCTTAAGCCAGAGACACAAGTTGAACATTATCGTAAAGAACTTTTCACAACTGTGTTAAATCAAAAATAGAACTGAAGAACTTTGTGAACAAGACAAATTTAGATGATTCATACCTCAGAGCCAAAACCTTGGGCACGGGAATGGCCATAAAGAGAATTAAGTTCGTCTCCCAATACCTGGTTTCCATATCTACAAAAAAAAAATGGTGATGTAAAGCAATTTACCAAAATACTAGTTATTTCTATTGATAAGTAAAATTTCTCAACATTCAATTTGAAAAATAAAAATTAAAAAAATGGTATATCACCTAATTCCATCATAGCGAGACAAATTAGAAGATGATTCAGACGATGCAAGGACATAGTATGCCGGTAAACCGAGGGAAAATGATGGCAATGAGACCTGATATAACATACAAAGAATATCCCTGAACCAGATTAACTCCACTTTCTAGCTAAGCAATGAAACAAAAGGGCAGATACTTGGGAGAAGGTTACCTCTGACACAAAGCACCCTAGTTCTTCCAAATGAGTAACAGCACCACGAACTGAAGAGATTACTTCTGGATCAACCCCATCACCAAATGTTTCACGGATCACACCAACTCTCAGTCCTTTCAAGGGTTTGGATTCCAAGTAATCTTTTCCAGCAAACTGGGATGTGAAGTCAGGTACTTCCTGAAAAAGCATAGCTTTCAACAAGATCTTTACAGACTAATTTATCAAGCTCTATCTAGTTTTTTTCTATCGCTCTAATCATATTATATTTCCAATCATCTCTCTTTTATTTTATAAAATCATCTCGATTCCTTTTTCTTGTTAAACTGAGTTCAAATCAGTTGATGATGCAGTACAATTGAAAATTATCAAGATCAAGGATTTTCGAACTTTACTCGCTTACTACTGGTGGAATCAAACTTATCATAACCAGAAATTGTGTGAAGGAGAATCCCTGCATCTGCGACAGATGAACCAAAGCATCCAATAACATCCAAAGAAGATGCATATGCCACAAGCCCATATCTAGAAACGCGTCCATATGTTGGCTTCAATCCGACAACGCCACAAAAGGCTGCTGGTTGTCTCACACTTCCACCAGTATCACTTCCCAATGATACCACACATTGTCTAGCAGAAACAGCAGCAGCCGAGCCCCCTGATGATCCTCCTGGGACCCGTGACAAATCCCAAGGATTTGCTGTCACCTAATGAATACGAAGATGTATCACCTGAGTAAACCATATTCAATAACAAGTCATAAACTTTAAGGCTAATTATTAATTTTCTTCCTTAATGTTTATGAACACTAAGAAAAAGTAATTGCAAAAAGTAAAAATCCCAATGTACCAATATCATGCTCACTGTCGCCAGATATGAAGAAGACATCTACCAGCACTTGAGACTGATTTTAGACATCACCTAGGTTGCTAGTGCAATAGATACAACAGTACAATGTTGCAATACGAGCTGTGCAACGCACCA
This sequence comes from Fraxinus cuspidata, assembly GCA_903798385.1. Lineage (NCBI taxonomy): Eukaryota > Viridiplantae > Streptophyta > Magnoliopsida > Lamiales > Oleaceae > Fraxinus > Fraxinus cuspidata. The sequence continues at coordinate 20,926 of CAIGRP010034252.1, forward strand.
ACTATATAGACCGCGAATGGAAGTAACCAAGACAATATTTCTAATTCCTATCATGGACGAGGCGACCAGTCTTTTATACTACTAGTTTCTTGTGTGGGACAATAACCTAGTATCAATTGCATACACACTATTTCAACCTTTCATGCAATCTACCAAATGAAACTCGAGATAATTAAATGCCATTCTTTTCATCTCACAGAAATAAGCACAATCATTGCAGCACATAATGGAAGTGTACTACTATATGCTACAAAGTAAGTTTCTTTGCCAATATAAAATCTAACCACATTTTCATTCGTGGAGAAATTTCACAAAAGTTAATCCAAAATCCTACATCTTTAAAATGTGATAAAACCTCTAAAAACTCACCTGATTCAATTCCAATTACTTCACAATCAAGCATTTCAGCGTTCAATTCGCTTACAGAAACTCACCTCTTACTCACCATAAGTCAGAATTACACACCAATATTAAACATATTTATTTCAAAAGGGAGTAGTAAAAAGATTCTAACTTGATAAGCAGAGCCTTCTGTAGTACTCCCCATACCAAACTCATCCAAATTCGTCTTTCCAACAACAATAGCCCCAGACTCTTTCAACTTCCTCACCGCCGTGGCATCAAATGGCGGACGATAATTTTCCAATATCCTCGACCCCGCAGTCGAGGGCATATCGGAAGTACAGATATTATCCTTAATTCCAACCAGAACCCCAGCAAGTGGACCCAGCTGCTCATTGTTCTTAATCTTATTATCCAATTCATCGGCCTGTTTCAAGATGGCATCATCAGGAGAGACATAAAGGAAGCTGTTCAAATGGGGCTCGGTGCGGCGTATGCGGTCGAGGAAGGACTTGGCAAGGTCGACGGCAGTGGTCTGCTTTGTCAAGAGGGATTTGCGGATAGTGAGGATTTGTGAGGATTGGGCGGTGGTGGTGGGAAGGGGTGAGGATTGGGCGGCGTGGAGGCTATTGATAGGTCGGAGACGGTGGCTAGGGGAGCGGACCAGCCGCTGCGCGTGGGCAGAGGATAACATTTTGGCTGGGTTAGGACTGAACTGAAGTGTAAAGATCTTAGCAAAGGTTTATCCTTTGTACAGTGGCATTTGGTCGAAGTCTCAACTGCTTTGAGCATGTTTGGGTGAGGTTATAAGTTACTTATAAGCAACTTATTTCAAAAGAGAATGCGTAATAATCCGGAAATTGGTCTGCACCAGACAAGATCTGAACGATAACAAGATGAATCGTTTGATTCATGTAATAGAACATGTTTAGATGTGAAGTCAATGACTAGACGTGATTGATTGTCGATTACGCTCATTGAACAAATGCTTGTTAATTGATAATGACAATCAGAGTATGCTAACGTGTGTTGATCAAACAATGTTTAGACTCCATGTATCTAATAAATCGATACTACATGTGCTCGAATTGCTATTGAATCCCAGTGACACATTGGACGAGACTTGATTACTGAAAACAAAAGTATACGAACGCCTCCATGTGTGCTGATCGAAGACAACGTCTACCCTTAACTCCATGTATCAAATGACTCGTTACCATGTGTACCCAAATTGCTATTTGGATGTCGGTGGACAAAACTTGATAGCTGACTAGACAACAAGAATATACGAACAACTCTGTGTGCTGATCAGAGACAACATTTACAGTGGCCTAACTTTACATGTCGAATGGCTCGGAATCATGTGTGCCCAAATTGATAAAATTTAGAATAAATTAAGTTGGAAAATAAAACAGTGAAGTAAATATTCATTCTTCAATCATATATAAGGAAAAAAACTGGGAATGCCAACAGTAGTTATTATGGGATCTTTGGGGGCGAAAACAAAAAAACAATTAACAAGCTTAAATAGTCAAGATCAAGAGGTTTCTTGCAAATTGGGTACAAAGAGAGCTATTCTACAAAGCAATTTTATTACTTGTCCAAGGAATTACAAGTTCATAATAAACTATATACTTCACTAGCATCTTTAAATCATCCCATAAAACATAATTCCCCGACCGGCTACTGGGCTGCAAGAATTTTCTCGAACTCAAAAATATTCTGACAGATCTTCTTGGCTCTTTAGATCCCATATAACTACCTTCCCATCCAATCCTGAAATGAATAGGTGATCGGTTTATAAATAGGTGCGTTCATATGTACGAATGTAAAAGTCGAGTCTGCTTGAACTAACCAGAAGTGCTGAACCGGGTCAATATAGAATCGCCTGCTTTCTTCATAGCCACAATAGAACTAGAGTTTCAAATAAAAAAATGAAAGAAGAAAAAAGGTCACGGCCTTGATCATGTTTATATAAATCAAACACAAGGTGCATAGCGATATAGATCAAAACACGGAAGCAAACATGCATAGAGCAATATAGTACTTGATGCAATTTTCATGGGCAGTTCCACGTCGCCTTGAAGGTTCAGAAGTGTCATTGCTTGCCCCATATTTTGATTGGCTGTAAAATTTTCCAAATGTTTCTGAAAACTGGAAAAAAAAAAGTGTGAAAAATTAGGGATTGGCCGACCTTAACAAAGTATTCAATGCCCACCAATAAGCATGACATACCATGACAACACTCTCCAAACCTAAGAAACAGAAGAAAAGTATCGAAAGTTAAACATGCATACCTGTGAACCATATCTTGAACTCAAAGTTATTATTTTTTTCTCATCAAGGAATCTCAAGAAACTCCTGAAGATGACAAAAACAGATAACACCAATTAACTTCAACAGTTTCTTACGCAAATAAATTCAAAATTGTAATACAGAATTTAACATTAATGCAGTCTATAAAAATATTAAGGCCAAACCTTTGAAATATTAGCAGACATTTCACAAACCTTTGATTTGTTGCAACCGTCACCCCTAACCTTTCCAACCATTGCATGTGAGGCCATTTTGGATGGTTTCCATCCATTTTACGATCAGTTTACCCAAAAAATTAATTCTAACCATATTTTTAATATTTTTAATCAATTAATACCTATCAAGGCGCCCCTGTCCATGGTCGTCAATCATCATTAAACGGACAGAAACAAAACCAGCAAACTACATCTTCGAACACAACCACTGCGCGACTTTCAGATGGCTTTTCCGGCACCGATGGTATGATCTATGATTGCAAACCACCACCACAAGCACCTACTCTTCATGAGCGTTTAATGAACATATGGGTCTTTCCCAATTTGACCTAAATAGATACCCAAAGGATGCCGGCACAAAGGAGGATGCCGGACGTTTTTCTTTTTCTTTTCCTTTTTAAAATTTTTTATTCAATTGTCCTTTTATTTAATTATTTTAATAGATATTTACCATTTTGCTCCTTGATTAAAAATACGAGTCAAAATTAATTTTTTGGATTAAGAGACGGAAAAATAAATGGAAACCATCCAAAATGGCCTCACATGCAATGGTTGGAAATGTTAGGGGTGACGGCTGCAACAAATCAAAGGTTTGGAGAAAGTCTGTTTACGTTTCAAAGGTTTGGAGCTTTTGCAGCAATTATCCCAAATATTAATTTCCAAACTTATCAAAGGTAACCGCCATATGCAGATAAACACCGACCTTAATGCGAGTGTCTTGTTCTTTTCTTTCTTATACCGTGAATGGAAACACAGAAAAGTGCCGAGGGGTAACAATAATTACATACTAGCAATAGATACAGAAGCAAAAAATACTTAATATAATATTCTTCATGTAAGCTACTTGATCATCCTTAATATGAACAAACGAAAAAGTATGATAACGATAGAAGACATAATGTCCTACATAATGGACTGAGCTCCAAGTTCTGTGAGTGTTGTTAGGGATTAAGCAAAGGGCAAGATGATAACTTAAATGAACTTGTTACATACAAATAATTGACCTGGGATAACAGATGACTTGTAGCAAGCATACATATGAAAGTGTATTTCTACTTATATTTGCATCTAATTAGACTCATGCCAAAAGATGGAAAAGTTTATTTCAGAAATTTGACTCACCATAATCCACTTTCATCTGCTGTGAAAACCATTGGGTTGCAATCAAATCCCACACCAATAACTATTCTCTCAGAAATGAACAAAACCTAAATCACACGCACCAATCGGCATTAGGACCAACATAAAATATAAGATCACAATAAATCATGTAAAATGCTTGAGAGTGGATGCTGACCCACATCACGAAGGGGCAAATCACGGAATGCTACACTCTGGGCTGATGGAGAAGGGCCGACATCATCAACGAAGTATATCATGGAATTATGACCTGAGGTTTTGTCCACAAGTATCATACAAATTAAATGAATACAATTAGAAGTTTTGTAAATGATTTAGATGTACAGTCCAACACTGACTCATCATTAGCATTCAGCCGCCAGAGAATTTATAGCATCTCAGTCACATCCCAAAAAATAGCTATATTCAGCGAACAAGATACTAAAAGTAATATCTGAAACAAAGCATAGTGATAAATTTCTGACCAACATAGGCAAAGGTATTGCCACTTGGAGACCACTTGATGCCGAATGCCCAACAAAATGAGAGATCAAGCTGCATAATTTGCTGCTTAGACATGAAGAGTGAAAGAATATTAGATTATGGATCGATTCTTCCAGAGAAATATATGATAGTGATACAAAAAGCAACTTAAAAGAAAGCAGATTTTGGTGAAAATATCTACATTAACCTGCACTATTTTAATTGAAACGCGTATAGATCCTGGCTAATCAATTTTTTTAGCCTTTACTATTGTTTCATATATAAGATCTAAACCACTTTAATGATATTTCAAGTGTTTCCCTGAGAAATCACCGGTTTTAGGAAGTCTTTATTTTTAAGGATCTGGTTGAATCTTTTCCAAACAGCATAAATGCAACATTTGGTACATGCAAAACAATCCAACGTAAAAATGAAAAATATAAGATATCTGCAAAGATGAGAGCTAAGTAAACAATAATACATGTAGGGGAAACCAGGCTAAAAGACAAGAAATGGACCACTACAATATAGAAATGTTTACTCAAATGGCTCACACAATAGGATACAATATAAAACTCATATGCCCGGTTGATAGTCTGACCAAACAATATATATTTGTGGGCAAGATGATATCCGAGACTTGCCGAGAAAAAGGGTACTTCAGAATGCAGTTGATAGACACTTCCAAAAATTGAATGTATTCTGAAATAAGTAGTAGTTGGGATCACAAAAGAAAAATGGAACAAAAAGTGAGTCTCTAAGGCTCTTATGTCAGACAACGAAGCAGAGTGATATTTCTGCCCTTTTTTTAGACGGAGTGGTTCAACCTTCTAGTCATGAATAACAGAACTGAAGCTGAGAGAATCAGCCTAAAAATATCAGTATAGTTGAACGAAATTTGTGAATGTTCCTTCCGCTTTATACGCAGAATTAGGTTTTTGAGTTACAGCCCAATGTTCTAGCAATACATTTAACCACAATCTGTGTTCCATAAAAAGCATTTTCTATCCAAATTAATCAGGTAGTATGTTGCCTAGCATATAAAGGACCTCATAAGCTCCTAAAAGATACAGAAGTGAAAAGAAATGATTTCGAACCTCTCCAAATTTTAAATCTGCAGAAGAACCTACAGAGTCCCTGGTTAATAGCATACAAACAACATACGACTCCGTTAAAAAAGTGAAGGGAAGAATTAGAATGTGAAGCAAGAATGAACTGAAACTTTATAAAATGTACCTTGTGTCCACGCCTTTAATGAAAGTAGAGAATACTCGGCATTTTCCATCAGTAGAGGTGGTTGCAAGGAGTATCTAAAAAAAAGAAGAAGAGGAAACACACTGCTTGGTCAAGGAAAATATAGAAATAAACTTCTAAGCAATTTGTAAGTAATTCAAACAGCTTGAACAGCTTCAGTGGGGACTGGGGAGCAGCATAAAAGAAATGCCTTTGCTTGGATTGTAGTAGATTCATTATTATAATAGAAGCCAAAAGCCAATCACCATATGTGCATCAACTTTTACTGATACAATATTACACCCTTCACCTTAGCCTAGCACAACACAAAGACACAACCTCGCCTCTCAGTTTGGGCCTTAAAACCATTTTTTCTCAAAAATACACACTTTGGCAGGTATCAACTGCAAAAATAAATCTTAAATCCTACCATTCCATTAAAAATCATTTAAGTTTCAGAATGGACTTCGAAAACTAAATAATTTGTCTACCTAGAATATGGATTTTCCCTTTCTTTAATGAAATTTATTTGCACTCGTCAAAGCATATAAATAAATAAAGCTTGTGCTCTTAAGAGCACACCATGCTTTATATAAATTTCTCTTGAAAATAAATAATTTGGGGTTCATATGCGACTTTCTTTAAGCAGCCATTGTGTATTGGGACCATAAATGATTTTTTAGGCACACGGGTTGGACAAAGAAGTACCAGAAAAGAATTAAGAAATACGCACATTGTTTGGATGCCAAGCTACACTTGTCACAGAAGACTCATGTCGCTTCCTGATAAGCTTACTGACCCACCTGGTTGAAAGTGTAGAAGAAAGGATTATAAAACAATGATATGGATTGTGGACAAAACAAGAATGAAAGACACAGAACTTGACTACGATTTCATTCAGGGTGCTTCATTTTTGTGGCCATTTAGTCAGCAATCAAACATGCGGTCAAATGCATATGTGAAAACTGGAGCAGCATTAGATTGACTCACAAATTACATAATCGTGGCGAGATGTCATTCATAATATGCATCAAGAGAATCTCTGAAAGAAAAAAGCAATTAGGATATCATTACCAGTTATTTTCTTGTTCATAGTAGCATATACAAACAGTTTTAGCCCCACTTCCAACAGCAAACTTGTTTTCTGAAAAAAGAAATGATAGAACCATGAACAAGACTAAAATCTGGACAGTCCTACAAGAAAAAACATCATGAGAAAATGTAATTTGTATAGTACTGATCATAAATAAAACATCTTATGTCTAAGACAGACTTCAGTACCTTTTGGACTCCATTGTACACAAAGTGCAGCACGATTTAGCCTAAGGATAACAAGAGTTGGTACCCACTCGGTCGTTTCTTGGTTCCAAACATATCTACAGAAATGTCAATATAAAATTTATGTTACAGAAATTGATTGCAATGAGGAAAGGATTATTACACTGCAAGCTGAGTCACAAAGAATTTGAGGGAGGGACAAAAAAAAAAAAGGAAATCACTGGTATAAATCACAACGTTGCTCTTGGCCACATCCAAATATATTTAAATATTAGACTCCTCATGATGGGTGGCAATATTTTCAGCTAAATGGTCACTTACGAATTACGGTCATGAGAAACAGTGACTATTCTGTTTGAGCTTTTGCACCAATCTACTCCAGAAACAATTTGGTCATGCTGTCACAAGAGAAGGAAAAGTGAGAAACAAAGCAATAATCAGAAAAGCTTTCTTACTAAATTAAATTAGGTAAGACAACAGGCAAATATTACTAAGTACAATATAACACCTACTATGAAAACATTAGAACATAAAATGAAAGTCAAAATTCTTCTGATAAATTTCATATCATGGCTAGCATTATTCGAGGACATAAATTTCATATCATGGCTAGCATCATGGATTGTTACGAATTCACAAAAATAGCACACATACACAAAAAAGTTTAAACAAAATAATTTGCAAAGCATCTTCCACATTTTATTATTGCCCATTTATTCAAAATAATGACTTGAGAAAACACAATCATATACATATTTGTCCTCCTATAAGCCCTATTCTTCCAATTCTTACTAGTGCCATCACGGCGACATGATATATATATATAACTAAAAATCCAAATACACCATCAAGCTCTATATATTTTCAAAACTGCTCCTTGTGAATCAAAATAGAAAGATTACTGATTTTCTTAAATCCTGATTGCTGACTAATGCATTGCCATAAAACTGTTAGGATTGAAGCCCATAGACGGAAATCACAATTGTGTACAAACAAAGATATCAAAAAACAAAAACCCGATTTCAAGCTACCTTCTGAAGAACGTGGATCTTCTCCCATTTGTCGTCTTCTGATAATCTATATATGTGCACTTCGTTGTTATTTGGGCATAATGCTATCACTACGGTTTGAACAGAAACAAATTATCATTAATTGATTTATAAATCATCTAATAAAATAAAATTCAGAAAATTGCAAATTCAAAAAAGGGGTTTTTTTTTTAACTAAAGACATACTAGAATGGTCTGGACTCCAAGCATGGCAAGTAATGCACTGAGCGAACTGATGAACTGAAACCGCTGCCATATATTTAATTCAACTGTACATACAGAGAATTCAATAGACAAGAAAATGTGATTCTCAAACTAAGTCTGGAAATTGAAGATCTGAAATCAGAAGTATGAAAAATATGAAATCTATACCTGTAATACGATCTCTGAGATTAAACCCAATTTCTAATTATATCAAGTTGGTAATCAATTGCTCTCATAAATCTCCAAAATGCTTCAGACGAACGGTAAGAATTCTCTGGGGGATGGGGATGGGGGTCCGCCGGACTATATCGTACTTGGTTCTCTCTCACAAAGCTCACTTGCCCGTAAAGTATTTGCTTTAATGTCAAATCGAACTAAGGGTTAATAAGGGTACAAATTTCACCGAGAATTGTTGGAAGGGTCCACAACACAATTTCTTTGTTAAGGATATTTTATATTGCATTAATTTTTATTTATTTTTATACTTATGTCATATTTTATATCCACCGTCCTATTAATAGAACATTCTATCTTTAATAACGATTTCTATCCAAAAATCACGTTAAGAGAACATAAAAGACTTGTTTGTTTTCAAGAATGTTTCATCAACCCGATGTTAGTACGTTTCGCCTAATAATTAAACGCCTACTCTACACTAAAATCAATCACGGATTATATTATGGTGTGATTATATAATATTGATTTTTTCCATTTTCTCTTTTCTTGATTTACAATATGTTTAGATAAAATTGAGGTACACAACTGGTCGAGTTCACGATTATCGACAAGAATAGTTGTGCTGCCTGATAGACTATTCCGAACAAATTTAAAACTAGTCAAAAGGGAAAATTAGAAATTCAACAAGTTTCTTGAACCCAACAATAATATGGAACCAACTAACATAATCCCCCAAAAAATTCATTACTTCATAAGTCCAAATGATTAACGATAATAAACCACCTCTAACGATGCAAATTTCAAACCATGAAAAAGATAAATGAAAAGATAGGCATGGAAAATCATCACTTAGAAATGAATAAACTAATTTCAAGTAATAACAACAATACTAAGATCATCTTTTCATCTCAATTTGGTACCAACGTCCGATAGAATTGAATATGATCGAAGAAGATAAATGTATGATAATATTTGAAGATTCTTATGTTCAAACCAACGTTCTTGCTGTAAAGGATAATGAACAAAGAGAGAGGTGGCATTTCGTTTCGCTTCAACACAATTATTCAAGTTGCAATAACGATAGCTGAGTTTGTTTATCCAACTGCAATCCAGCCATCTCAGCCTCCCTGCAGACTTCTTTACACTTGGCCAACCTTCCGGAAACCATGTAAATTTTGATTAATTCCCGATAAATGTCAACAGTTGGAGAAAAACCCGACTCCTTGAGTTTAGAAAAATATCTTGCAGCTCTCGAGAGATCATTCATAGCAACAAAGAGCTTTATTACCACACGATAAGCTGGGAGATCAAACAGACAGTTTGAAGCCTCCATTTCCCAGACTACATCCATTGCCTCCCTATATCTTTTCTCAGAATATCGACTATGAATCAGAGTGGTGTACATGACTACACTTGGAACTCCATTGATCTTCTTGAACCATTCGTATAATGCCTCTACAACATCAAACTTCCCCAGTTTTATGCAAATTTTCATGATAGCTGTACAATCCTGCTGAGTCAATTGAAGATCGTCTCTATTTGCGAGCTCCTCCAATAAGGGCAATACAAGCATTCTTTTATCGGGATTTTTCCCTAGTTCTAGTATTAGCTTAGCATACACACCAGCATCCAATGTCCTTTTCCCATCCGTGGCAGCTGAAACAAGCTTCCAAGCAATTTTCAAGTTCCCCCCTTTAATGAAACCCCTGATCATCGCCTCATGCACACCCTGGCTTGCCAAACCTATGAACTTATCCAAATCAAAAGGCATTTTCAACTCGTGTGCCTTTGCCAATACCTCAATAGTCGAAGCAAGAATGCGATCGTCTGGGAACAAATGGGGTTGGTTTTGAGCCCAGCAGAAAACAGTTAGAGCTCGTGCAGGAAGACCCATGTGGCCTAACTCACGGATTGTAAGCGACAAGGACCCTTTGCGCAGAAACCGAGCCCACTGGTTGAGAACCACAGATACATTGTCCTCCAGAGGAAGACTTTTGATTTCCCTAGCTAAGCCAATCAAGAAAGTGGGGTTCTTGTAAATGTGATTTGATAACGGCTGCCTCACGAAAGAAGAAAGATCAGTCCTGAGGAGCTTTTTATGGGTGGGAAGTCCCAAAGGTCGAAGCTTGTGAGGAAGCGGTAGCGGCAATGGCCTTTCCCTGTTCAGTTTCCCAGGCTTCTGAGGAACTCTCCCTTTGAAAAGGGATGCAATGGCTTCAATCTCATCTGACTCCCAGACCACATTTTCATCAGCGCAGTCGTAACTAATATCATGTTCCCTATAATTAACTGCCGATGATTCAGGGTCAGATTCTGGAAATGATTCTTCAACATTACGAAGATCAGGGTGAAAGTCGGGTGGAATTTTAGTTCGACGTGGATAGCGAAGGTTCTTGGGAAGTTCAAGTTTTCTACGATAAGGTCTTCTGCTAGCTGCTCGTGCCACAAACAATATTCTACGTGAATCAGTAGTAGCACTATTACATTCAGTGATTAGATATGGATACAAGGAAGAGAAGATTAAGCTCTCCATCTGTCAACTTTCACAAATCAGTTCTAGTAGCCCGAATTGGATTAAAGAAACACAGTACTGATCAACAACTTGTCACGGGCATTTTGTCGAACACCAATCGGGCGTATTCTTCATTAGCTTGCCAACCTTAAATTTTGAAGATAGAGTAAGGGGGATGAAGATGACGGTTGGCACATAAGAGAGAGATAGGTGGTGGAATTCTTTTGGGATTAGGGGACTTGTGGTGGTGCTCGTTACCGGCGGTTGTGCGATTGTGGTGGTGGCGGAATTCAGTGAATGAATTATGTTTGCAGTTGGTGGTGCGTTGAAGGTTGAGTTTCAGTGAGGTCTCAAAAGTCAGTAGTTGGATTTATATTATTACCTTTCTCCTTCATCGACTCGATTTGGACGCACATCTTAGACAGTTCGCAAGATTGATAGAAATAACTAAGATCAATATTTTGATAGGAGTTCAAAAATCACACAATCTAACGTTTGAGAAGTTTCTCGATTATTATTGATAATGTGAGAAACAAAGGCTCCATCCTTACGTTGCGAGGATGGCTCCGTAGAAACATATTCAAGAAATGTTATAAACAAATTAGGCTAACATCATCATCCATCGCAATCGCAATGTTACAAGAACCATAGATCCAAAGCGATGACAAATAGTCAAAAGCCTTGTTAAGAGGGTCAAGCTTGGAACAAGAAGAATTGCACCCAACTCTTTTTTCTCTAAGGTCAGCTATAAGCAAGTTGAGCTAGAACACCAAAGTTCGTGCTATAGAAAGTCGAGCTAGAGGGATCAAAGCTCGTTGTAAGAAAATGTGCATCCATCACAATATTTCGAGAGCCATTGATCTAAAGCGATAACAAATCGTCAAAACCCTTATAGGAGGGTCGAGCTTGGATCGAGAATAATTGCGACCCAACTCTCCTCTCTACAAGGTCAGCTATAAGCAACGTTGAGCTAGAACACCCAAGTTCATGCAATTGAAGGCCGAACTAGAGGGATCAAAGTTCGTGCTAAGAAGATGTGCGCCAATTATATTTTAAGACCACAAACACAATAGCAGTTGTAGCTAAGAATACAAGTCAGTAACAAATTTCAACCTTGGTACGGAAGTGATTTTTCATACATACCATCAGGATCAAAGTCAATCAGTAGAGCCAAACATCTATAATTTTGCCATTCCTATAAAATTACTCGATAAAAACTAGAGAAGATAGGTTTACAGCAATTCTTTATCAGATGCTGGGCACCATTTTGAACGATTTCCAACATATGTAACACAGTATTAACTTGATTCGCTCGACTATTCAAGATTAACCCCTACTTCAAATATCGATTTCAGCTCTGCAAAACAAAATCTTCAGAAAATTTCAATGACGGTCCTCTGGTTTGCACAAACATTATGTCTTCTGGGGCTTCAGTAAATTTTTTCACTTTACATTTGTGAGAATTGATAGTTTTAACAGGCAAAGACTGCATTAGAAGATCACCTGAAATAATAGGCACGCACAAATAAATTTTAGAATGACTACTAATTGTAACGAAACTGATCAAAGGCTGACATATGAATATATCTATTCCAGCAACAAAAAAGCAAATGCCCTGATAGGATAGTTTTAAATAGTAACGTCCACTACAAGAAACAGTGAAGAAAAGGCTTAGGGCCTGTTTGACGTAGATTTTTTGATATAGATTTTGTGAAAATGTGATATTTTTGGAAAATGTATAGTTAAAAAGTAGAAAAGTTACGGTTCCACTTGCAAAATTATTTTATTGGAAGAATGCTTGGTCGAAAATGAGTTTGAAAAAAAAAAGAATTTTAAAAAATCTATACCAAACAGGGGCTTAATGTTCTACCATTTACATGAGCAGAGATCAAAAATAATTTTCAAATCTCAAGAAGACGTGTGAGTGGGGGGGAGGGGGATAATTTCATCATTAATTGGTGGAACAATGATAGTAAAACCATACCAAAAGAAAAATCAGGAAAACATTGAGAAAGCAAGATCTACATGGATTTTAACACGAAATATTGGCCCCTATTTGGTACACATTAAAATTTTCATTCTCATTCTTCTACTTATTTTTAACCACACATTCTTCAATAAAATAATATTTTCCATCACATCAATAACTTTTCCTTCTTTTTCAACCACAAATTCTCCATTAATCTACTATTCCAGAATACATTCTTTCAAAATAAGGTGGCTCAAATACACCCTTAATAATGCTAGAGTAAAAAGTTCCTGAAGATCCATTAAAAGGTGTCACTTCTTACCTTCATCTTGAAAACCAAGAAGAACCAGTCGCGAGTAAAAACATCAATATTAAACCGTAGTTCACCAAGCTATCTAATTCNAAATAAGGTGGCTCAAACACACCCTTAATAATGCTAGAGTAAAAAGTTCCTGACGATCCATTAAAAGGTGTCACTTCTTACCTTCATCTTGAAAACCAAGAAGAACCAGTCGCGAGTAAAAACATCAATATTAAACCGTAGTTCACCAAGCTATCTAATTCCTTCATCATTTCCATCCTACCAAGAATAGCATTCCAGGTGCGTGTAAAAGGACAAGTACCATGCTTATCCTGTAACAATCCTTTCCTCATCAGTTTCACATTTAACGAACTAAGTAGTCAAATGACAAAACGGGCTTTGAGAAAACATAATATATAGCAAAATTATAGAGCTCTCACAGTTATGTTAGAGCCAGTCAATTCTTGTGGAACGTCTGAACTTTGTATTCTTCTCTGTCTGTCCTCATCTGACTGATCCAGGGAAATTTCACTGTTAGATTTAGAGAATTTACCCGAGAAGGCTCGGTAAGCTGAATCAGTGTGGATCATTTCCATGACTGAACCAAAGAAGTTGGTCACAGGTACCTAATGAGAGCAGTAGAGGCAAATTAGAAACTCAAGTTGCAGATATCAAATGGCTACTAATCAATTACCAACTTGTACATTAATAAGTTAAAAGTCATTCTTTCATGCATTGAACTTTAGTAATGATAGAAATAAGCTTAGATAAATTTCTGTTATAAATTTCTACAGAACTTTTTCATTTCGAACTGGAAACCTTTACAGCATAAAATGGATGGTGGCATGTGCAACTTCAGCAAAGAAAAGCAATATAAGCAAAAAGAGAAGGAAACGACCAGTAGTATTCTCCTCGTTGAAGTCTCCACTACAATAAATATTGCCTGGGTAGATATATGGTGATGGGAGGTACATGAATTTTTTAGTTAAACAAAACAAATTACTACTTCTCTTTCTCTGTGTGCTTGTGTGTGTGCACGTAGTTGCTCATACTATCTCTTGATTTGAGACGGGAAACCCTTCAGATGCATAGTAACTAATTTTATGTGATAAAATGAAACTCTCTTTCCCAACATTTAATAACCAGGACAGGGGATCATCCAATTTGAACATGAATAAAGTCACAACAAATCAGGGATCTGAATTTTATATACCTCCTCTAATGGTCGGCTGTAAAGATCTGTTCGATAATATGCAGTTGACATCAACAAGTTTGGGTTATAGGAATTAAAAAGACTGCAAAACAAAGGTAAAATTCAAAATCACGATCCAAAATTTCATGGTTGAAAAGAGGTTGAAGAGTTAATGGCCTGACGATCAATAATAATAAAATTTATGAATAATACTTGTAGAGTACGAGCATTTTCCCATGAAGACAATTCTTGACAAGAAGTTGAAAGGGAACATTATAGACACCAATATATTTCTCCATTAAGTGTTTTCTTGGTCATGCTTTATCTGCTTATAAGCAGTGGTCATAAGGAATGCGTGGATAATAAGTGGATAGTATGTTCGACCATATTTTTAAAAAAAAATTAAGCTTTACCCGACAAGCACTATGTTGAAATGAATATGAGAGATTAAGAATTAAACACTGGTCAGAAGATCAGATGGAAGAATCAAGTTTTGCAGGATTCCATCATATCACAACTGATATTGTGATTCAAAATATGAGATATATCACATGCAAACTTGGAAGGATTAAATTATTTGATTCAGTTACAGGAACATCCATAGTTATTATATATCAACAATAACCCACTCAATTTGTGGAAGTAGTGATCTAGACTTTCTTTTCCTTCTCAATTATCTTATATTCAGGACAGAAGAGAAAATGAAGAATTATCCTGAAAAACAGCCACTCTCTTCTACTGTCACCAAACTCCCTTCTGCCTCAATTAACTGTTTGCTATGTAGTAATATCATTACACAGCAGGCAAGGACATTGATCCAGTTGATTTATAAAATTGTAAAAAGGTTTGAATTGCACTTATATTGAAAATTTATCCCAACGCAGAATGCAGAAATGCTGGTTATACCATAATTACTTCACACTTTCAGAAACTACTAAGAACAGCTAAACTATAGAGAAAATTAAAATCTAAATTGTTTTGTAAAAGAATGTACAGACTTCAAAAAATAAAAGGCAAGTTTTTTAAATGGTACATCTTCCAACAATAGAAATGAAAATATCTGCCCCATTATCAGGAGTATAGTCCCCTTGATCTTCCACGTGGACTTAGTTTTTTGGACAGATTGATAGATATGGTTTTCCTAACATTAGAGAGCGTTAGTTTGATTTTCTTTTGCTTGCTTTGTATGGGAAGTAGTACATCTCCTATTTTTACTTTTCTTCACATGTTGCAACTCATTGCTTTTTGAAGGTCAGGTTTACGGCTCCTTCCCTTTGTACCCCTGGATTTTGCTTTTATACATATGATTGGGGAATGTAAACTCTCATTAGCATTCTCTAGTGGTGCCCGAAAACTCACTAAGGTTATGCTAATGTTTTGCTTCAAAAAAAAAAAAAATAAATAAAAAATAAAACTATAGAATCGAAAATAGTCATGTTTCGGAAAAATTGTCAAAATGGATATCATTCTTACTTAAATACCTTTGTTCAAAAAAGCTCACTCGACCAACTCAATTTTCTACTCAACTGGATCGCATAAACATGAATTCTTTAAGCGTATATAGTTTATCCTTCTTTTCTTTTTTACTCCCTCTTGTCCATCTTAATGTACACACCAAACCCAAAAATAAAACTTCACATTCCATTTTTCATTTTCACTTCCCTCCTAAGTCATCTCAGTCGAAGGGTGTGAGGTAAAGGTGGCAGTGACAGAATGGGAAAATTTTATGCATTCAAATCAGAATAGAAAATTTGGAATATTGAATATTGACAAATGAAGGAATGCCTGTTTTAAGAAAAAATTTAGGACATTGTCTGTATCCTCCTACTACTTCAGTCTTGACGGGAAATTTTCTCGAAATGAAAAGAACTTATAGGAGGAATATTACGATAATGTCATGGAAATATACATCAAATATATCTGTTAACATACCTGCTCAATGAGGAATTGTCATACATATTTAGCCTCTCAAAGAAAGCAAGAGTATAAAATGTGAATCGATCTACAACAGATACACCAACCTGTATCAAAGAAACAAACATGAAAGTGTAATTACCCAAAAGTTCAGAACTGAAGGAGAAAACAAAAATCACCTAGAACTATCACATCCTGAACTGCAGAAAGAGGCACTTACATCAGAGTCCAAGTGATGCGAATATGAATTCTCTCCTTTCAAGCTACTTCCAATAGCCAAAACACCAGGTGATTGAAGCTGCAAGCGGACACGCTTTTACATTCGGTAACTACTAAAAGGAAAATTTCATACTGGTGACAAGAAAGGAACGGCAGCATTGCCAACTTAAGAGAAAATAAGTAACTTCTAAGCTTTGCCAAACCTTCTATATTTCTGAAAGAGTAAAGAAAAA
>CAIGRP010034257.1:0-12889 GCA_903798385.1 Fraxinus cuspidata
GGCATTAATAAGTGTAGAAAAATGCACTTATCACATTTCACCTCATGTTCCAATCGAACATGGTCTTAGCGAATACATCCAGCTTTTTAAGCTATCTTTAAGCGAAAATGGGAAAAATTTAAGCTTGAATGCATCCGATGTACCATGTTGATTGTGGAGGGTTGCAACCACCTCCTCAAATTCCCTAATATACACATATGGATTCTCATTTTTTAGTCCATGAAAAGTGGGAAGAAGTTGAATCATTCCTGATTTAAGTTCCATACGTGGTATATTAGGTAGAAAAATAATGTATGATGGTATGAATGTGCGCGTGGGATGAAGATAATTCTGTAAAGTTCTAAAAGGTACATCATGCTCACTATCAGACATGGTATTATGCGATGAAGTGTTTGTTTTAACAGATGCAGAATCAAAAGCAGGATTAAAAAGAGGTTCAAACTCTATATCAGTTCTGTCAGCAGATCTTCGTCGCTCTCCTTGATACCTGCTCATGGAACAAGTAAAAAAGTGTGAAAATAAGAAAAATACAATAACGAAAATTAAACTAACTAAAAAAAGTAAAAGAACGATGTCACCCTTTTCAGTCGATCTTTGCGTATTTTGTACGTCTCCCCGGCAACGGCGCCAAAATTTGATTACACCCAAAGAATAACGCAGTAGTTGTAGTGCAGCTTTGGGGTGTCGTATCCACAAGGAGATGGAAAATGGATCAAGGATTCCAAAAAATGATGAATTATTCTCTTCAATGTGTAATGAAATTCAATATTTGGAATGTGAAATTAAAATCAATAATTTGAGCTTGTGAATCACGTCAATAAACTTAAATAATTGAGATTAAAACCTTAAGTAATTATTTCAATCAATCCATAGAGAGAGCGTGACTAATTCTATGAGCAATCTAATAAATACTAAGTCAATCTCAAAATTAATTCATGATGAGGAGAATAAACCATTAAATCAATTTAATTCACAAATGTAATTCTAGAATCTAGACTTATGATATATTCACACAATTTTATTGGAACAAGATCAAAGATCGACCATATACATCAAGCATAAGACAGTAATCAATCCGTCAATAAAGTAATATTGAGATTAAAATTCAATCAATCATTCAATAGAAAGAGCATGACTAGATCTATAAAGGACTTGATAAAAGTTAAACCAACCTCAACAATAAGTAATTGAAATTGAAACTCATCAAATAGTTTAATTTAATAATGGAAAAAGCATGACTGAATCCATGAAAAATCTTGTAAATGTTAAACAGATTTCAATGTAAATTAATGAAAAGAAAAGTCTAAATACTAGAATTGTTCAACAATGGAAAGAGCAATTACATGAATAAATTGATCCGAAATTATATCAATCTCTACCTGTTACATGCATAACCCGACGTGTGTGTGTGAAAAAAATGGAAAAAGCATGACCGAATCCATGAAAAATTTTGTAAATGTTAAACCGATTTCAATGTAAATTAATGAATAGAAAAGTCTAAATACTAGAATTGTTCAACAATAAAAATACCAAAATACGGAATAATAGATGTGAAATCACCAATTCCGAAAAAGCTCCTCCCTAGCTTCACCAAGGTTTTAGTTCTTCATGGATTTCTTGAGCAAGAATTGAGACTCAAAATACGGCTCTCCGTTTCAAAGTCACGGAATTTTTCCTTTTATTATCCCTCCAAAAATTGCCCTAAAACATTACCAAAACAAATATAAGGAAACTAAATTTTTCTCCCCATTTTGGTTTGAGGCACGCGCCTTAAGGATTTGGACAGCCTCAGTCGAGGTTGCCTTGGTGTGAGTCGCGCCCCTTATCTGTAGGTAAGGGCGCGCGCCTTGCAGATTTTTTGGGCCATAACTTTCTCTCCTAATGTCTGATTGGCATGAATTAAGATGCGTGGGAAAGCTAACTCAAAGGAATACAATGTTGCTTCAGATACCATTTTCGAATTCAATCTTTTCCATGTCAAACACTGGTCTCAATATGAGGCTAAAAATCGGTGCAAGACTTTTCAGCTTGAAATTTGATATGTGATAATGTCTTGGCTATATTTCATTCCTTTGACTCATTTCTTCATCCAATTGACCTCTAACACTCTCAAATCTTCATCATAAGGTTAGAAACAAGTTTAGAGTATTTGCACTTTAATCCCTAAACTTTCACTTTCTTCCATTTTGGTCCATTTTCACTTGTTTCTCAAGATTTCAGCTACATTCATCACTTGTCCTGTAAAACATAAATTACATAGAATTAAGCTNGTTAGAAACAAGTTTAGAGTATTTGCACTTTAATCCCTAAACTTTCACTTTCTTCCATTTTGGTCCATTTTCACTTGTTTCTCAAGATTTCAGCTACATTCATCACTTGTCCTGTAAAACATAAATTACATAGAATTAAGCTATATTTCAACATGTTAATCAATAATTTTTCATATTTTGACAGCAAGATAAGTGTGTAAAAACGCATTTATCAGGCCGTCTACCCCAACACATGGGCACTCTACGTTCACATGAAATTGCCTACCACTATGAGGTCGTCGACCCACATGAGGCCGTCTAACCCCATGAGGTCCTCTACGTTTATGTGAGACTGCCTACCAATACGAGGCCGCCTACCACCATGAGGCGCTCTAAGTTTACGTGAGGTCGCCTACCACTATGAGGCCATCAACTCCCATGAGGCCGCCCACCACGATGATGCCAACACTACATTTAACCATAAAAATGGCAATGAGCTGGACGGGAACCGCTCAACGGTAAACGTGGGCACAACCAACCGCTTGAGAATTGGAGGTCATCCCATTAGAACGTAAGTGAAGTGGGAAGATATACGTTGTACCATTAACTGCTCATCGAGTGTGTTGCATCAGGTGCATATAAATACCCCTAAAGTGAGAACAATATGATTCTATTGAAATCCTATTGCTTGGATTCCAATTATACTATCTTCATACTTTCTTAAACTGACTACTGATTCTCACACAAGAAGTACAACGGGGGAAAAAGCCATGACCTCATTTTGCAGGTAGCATTCACTATTGGAGCAGTCGAAATACCCTACTCGTAAAGGAGTTCAGGGTGCTTCATCTCATTGCAATTTCAGATGGTATGATTTTTTTACGCATGATTTAATATTTTATTCTGTATTGCACAATTATTCTCATGTACTCACCATTTTCCCCTTCCTTTTGCATATTAGAATAGATCATTGGATGGAGGGCAATGAGTTGTAGTCGTTGTGTTTAGATCCATTGGACTTAATAAATTAAATTTGGTGTGTGACTATAAAATTTATTTTTAGTATTTGCTTTAGTTTTATTATTATGTGGATTTGTTATTTAGAGTTTGGAATATGTTTTATTTGGTTTTTTTTTTTCATATGTTTATTTAATATTGGTGGGATAAAACTATGATATTTGAAATATTTATTTAATTACGAAATGAATAAGATATGGGGTAGAAAAGTCCTCTTTTTTTTTTAGAATATGGAATTATTCTATATAACAGTGAGTAAACTAATGTTATATAATTTTATATTATTGCATGCCTTTTTTAAGTTAAATAAAACTTTTAATAACTATTTAAGTATTAAATATTTGGGTCGTTACAATTTGATATCAGAGCAAAAGTTTAAATTTTCTATATATTTGTTTTGAAAAGAAAAAAAGTGAACAAACTGCTCACGATGAACAGTGCTCGTCTTTCTTCACGTGATAGTGATCTAAATAAAAGGTCATGTCATTTTTCACATTGACGTGAGAATTGAAAATTTTTCATTATTTTAGATTGTTTATCATGGAACCATGTACATTATATAATACATTTTATCACCAAAAAATTGTGAATTATATAAAATAAAATAAAAAGTGACATGTCACTGTTCACGATGAACATTAACGGTGTAACTGTTTCACATGACAGTAATTGAAGAGAGAGAGAGAGAGGATGTGATAGTAACTATTAACTTTTATATTTTAATCGTAGCGTGTAGTAAATTCTTATATATAAATTTACGTTCGTTAATAATTAATTATTTTTCCTAAAAGATATAAATTTAAACTTGATGAAAATTTTTTTAAGAAGTTCTTAATACATAAGAATACAAAGGATACAACCACTCATTGACCACCTTCAAAGACTCTAAGGTATGTAAAAAGATAAGAAGATGAATTTATTCAAACTTTTGTATAACTTAAATATTTTAAATTGCCTACTTTTAAATTTTAAGGCATACGTATTTTTACCGCTAAAATCATGATATGTTTTATAATAATATAGATATAACATGTTAGACTTAATATTGGTATGTGACAAGTGACTTAATATTAATTTTCAAGAAATGGCACCATCCACCCACACGAATTTTATGTGTGATTTATTGCGAGAGGTACAAAAGTTGAGCAGGCAGAATCAAGTATCTCCACCACAAAATGCACCGCCATAACAAAATGCACCTCCATTGATCCCTGAAACTGTCTCAGTGGTTGAGTAGTTTCGTAGGTACAAGCCTCCTACTTTTGACGGAGGTTCAACTTACTGGTTGTTGAGGAGTGGATTCGAAGTTTGGAATGTATATTTCGACATATTGCTTGTGCGGATGCACAGAAGGTACTATACCTAAAATTTATGTTTGTTGGAGCAGTCAGTCACTGGTAGGAGTATGTCTCATGCACTAGGACCAAAAAGCAGCAGCATAACCTGATTTGGGAGCATTTTAAAAATAACATGATGGCAAAGTATTTCCCACGTATTTTGAGAGACTTCAAGGGACCAGAGTTTCTACAACTCAGATAGGGAGACATGTTGCTTACTGATTACGAGAGGCAGTTTGAGTAGCTCTCAAGATATGTCCCGCACTTGGTATATACAAAAGTTATGAAGATCAGGAAGTTCGAAAATGGACTACACCTAACCATTACGTTTCATCGTTTTACTTCATATCACAAAATGTAGGAGAGGGCATATGCTATTTCATATAAGAGGACTACATTTCAGCAGTATGTCCAGTAGAAAAATGAGTCATTGGAAAAAAAGAAGTGGAATGATCAGAGTAAGGACAGATGTAACTGGCAAAATAAAGGACCAAGCACATGAGTTCGTATCGGTGGGACGAGTAGGAGTATAACACTTTATCCTAAGTGCAAAAAACTCCACAGGGGATGAATGCTTGCTTGGGAAGTACATGTGTTTTCAGTGTGGTAAGCCGAAAAACATTGCTTTAAACTGTACTGAGCCTCCAAAGAAGAAGGATGATGATCAGGACAAGAAAAAGAAAGGAAAATACCAGTTTTTGCACTAAATCAGTATGAGACAAAGCAAGATTCAAATGTGATAGCAGGTATTCTATTATTATCTAATGTACCTGCTTACGTACTTTTTACTTTGGGGTTTCAAATTGTTTCATCTCTGCTCCCTTCGTTGCTAGGTCTAACTTTGCATGTGTAAAAACGAATAAGGAATTAGAGGTTAGCATCCCTTTAGAAAAAAATTTTCGCACAAATCAAATGACTAAAGATATGAAGTTAGAGATTAATGGGAAAATACTATAGATGATCTTATACCTTTTGGAGATGAATGACTTCAATGTTATTTTAGGCATAGACTGGTTAAGATTAAATCATGCGACCATTCGATGTCACGAGAAATAAGTGTTATTTCATAGACTTAGAGATGAAGAGTTTGCTTCTTTGGAACAAAGTTCAAATGTCTACCTTGCCTAGTATTAGCTTTACAAGAATATGCTAAGAAATGAGTCATACTAGGGATTTTTAGTTAATAACATCGATTCCAAACACATAGAAACAATCGTTAATGATATTAATGTTGTGCGAGACTTCGCAGACGTATTCCCAGAAGATTTACTAGGCATTCTACCAATATTG
Source organism: Fraxinus cuspidata (assembly GCA_903798385.1). Lineage (NCBI taxonomy): Eukaryota > Viridiplantae > Streptophyta > Magnoliopsida > Lamiales > Oleaceae > Fraxinus > Fraxinus cuspidata. Next base: position 5,894 of record CAIGRP010034257.1, read on the forward strand.
GTAAGTAGAATTTACAATTAATCTGGTTCCCGGATCAGAACTAGTATCTAAGGCCCCATACCGAATGATACCGAAAGAAATTCAAGAATTGAAGTCATAGTTGAAAGAACTACTGGAAAAAGGTTTCATTTGACCAAGTGTATCTCTTTGGGATGCTCCAATACTTTTTGTGAAGAAGAAGGATAGGAGTATGATGATGTGCATTGACTATCAAGAATTGGACCATCTGACTATCAAAAATGGATACCCGCTGCCAAGAATAGAACATATATTCGACCAGTTAAGGGGTGCAACGGTGTTTTTGAAGATCGACTTGAGATTAGAGTATCATTAGTTGAAGGTCAAGGCAAGCGATATATCAAAAACTATTTTCAGGACTCGTTATGGACATTATGAATTCACTGTCACGCCTTTTGGTTTAACCAATGCTCCAGTTGTATTTATGGATCTCATGAATCGAGTGTTCCATCAGTACTTATACCAGTTCGTCATAGTATTTATTGACGACATACTTGTGTTCTCTAAAGATAAAAAGCAGCATGAAGAACATTTTTTAGTAGTACTTGAGACTTTGAGGAATGATAAATTATATGTCAAATTCAAGAAGTACAAATTTTAGCTCGATCGATTGGTTTTCCTTGGTCGCGTGGCTACTGCCCAGGGAATTGAGGTAGACATAATTAAAGTGAAAATAGTAACTAATTGGCATATACCGATCAGTGCATGTAAAGTTTGCAGTTTCTTAGGGTTGGCTAGCTATTATCGGAGATTTATTGAGGGTTTATCAAAAATAGCTTGTCCGATTCTCAGTTGATTAGAAAGGGTGTGACGTTTCAATAGATGGAAAAGTGTGAAAAGTGTTTTCAGGAACTCAAGCAGAGATTTGCCTCGGCTCTTGTATTGACAATACATGAAGGTTCGGATGTGTTTGTGATTTATAGAGATGCCTCCAAGTAGGGTTTAAGTTGTGTTCTGAAGCAACATGGAAATGTGGTTGCTTATGTCTCGAGATAGTTGAAGCACTATGGACAAAATTATTCAACACACTGCTTGGAGTTTGCACCAGTAGTTCACGCCTTAAAGATACATCGTAACTATATGTATGAAGGGAAGTGTGAAATTTATACGGACCAAAAGAGTTTCAACTTCTTCACACAGAAGGAACTGAATATAAGGTAGAAGAGATGGTTGGAGTTAGTGAAAGATTATGACTATACAATTCTTTACCATCCGGGTAAGGCTAACGTAATCACAGATGCTTTAAGTAGGAAAATAGAATCGTATTTATCAGTTTTACCTATGGTGCATGAACATTTGATAAAGGACTTTGAGAAATTGAGATTGGAAGTCATCATACCACCAACTCGGACTACAGCGAAAATAAAAGTGTTTATGATTCAACCTATTCTTCGGGATCGAATCAAGGAAGTACATGATAAGGATCCATTTCTGTAGAAGATTAAGGCTAGGGTTGGTACAAACAAATGTATAGGATTTGAAGTATTTGTGAATAAAACGCTGACTTTTAAAGAAAGATTGTGTGTACATAATAATAAAAATATAAGAAACGAGATATTGGAAGATACTCACTCCAAATATGTGCTGCACATCCAGGCGGTATGAAAATGTATCGAGATCTTAGAGATACATTTTCGTGGAAAAATACAAAAAGAGGAATTGATCTGTCCATGCAGAAATCATTCGATATGCTAAAATGGAAATGGAAACACATAGTGATGAACCTTGTGGTAAGCTTTCCGAAATCAGCAATAGGTTACTATTTTATTTGGGTAGTGGTTGATCGTTTAACGAAGTCAACTCATTTTTTGCCAATCAAAGTAAATTTTTATATTGAACAGCTCGCACAGTTATATATCAGAGAGAAAGTTAGACTAAATGGAGTTCTAGTCACTAAATAGAGATCTGAGGTTCACATCGAAATTTTGAAAAAGCTTGCAAGTAGCCATGGGGACGAAACTGAAATTTAGTTATGCATATCATCCAGAGACGGATGAACAATCCAAAAGAACAATTCAAACTCTTGAAAATATGTTGAGAGCGTGTGTGACACATCTGACGTTAGAAGAATTTGCTTACAACAATAGCTTTCAGGCTACTATAAGTATGACCCCATATGAAGCTCTTTATGGTAAGAAGTGCAAATTCCTTATCCATTGGAACGAGGTCGGAGAGAATAGAATTTTGGGTCCTATAATCAATGAACAAACAATTGAAGCGGTTGACATGATTAGAGCAAGAATAAAGACAGTACAAGATCGGCAGAAAAATTATGCAGATGGTAGAAGAAAAGATTTGGAATTTGAAGTGAGTGATAAAGTTTTTGTGAAGGTGGCACCAATGAAGGGTGTATTGAGATTTGGTAAGATGGGAAAGTTGAGACCAGGTTCATTGGACCTTTCGAAATTCTTGAAAGAATCGGTAGTATGGCTTACCGACTTGCCTTACAACCCGAACTCCCAGTAATGCATAATGTGTTCCATGTTTCGATAGTCAGAAAATATATTCATGATCATAAACATGTAATGAACTATCAGATATTAGAATTACAAAAATATTTGTTATATGAAGAAGCTCCGACGATGATTTTGGATAGAAAAGTGCACCAATTACGAAATAGAGAGGTTTCCTTGAACAGGGTTCAATGGCGAAATCATGGACCTGGCGAGTCAACTTGGAAAAAAGAAGATGAACTAAAAATCAAGTATCCATAACTCTTCAATTAGTCAAGATAAATTTTCGAGTACGAAAATATTTTAAAAAGTGGAGATTGTGGAGCCTTGAAAATTTCAAAGAATAGAATTTAATTATTATAAGTGCTATTATTTTATATTTTAAGAAAAAATGGAGATTAAAGTGATATATATATTAATTCAATTTTACTTGGACCAAATATTTAGATTTTTATATAGCGATAAAAAGTATAACAATATGGGGCTCGTTGGATAACTTGTAATTAATTATATATATTATGCTCGAGAAAAGTCAATTCGGATAAGCAAAATCTAAGTTTAAAGAAGTTGTCATTAAATATTATTTTATTACTTTTGGTTTTTACTTGTGAATGGATTGGTAGCCATGCATTGTGAGATTGAGTTAAAACATATTTGGGTAAATTGAACTTCCACTTTTCACAGCTATATTTGTCCATTTATGCAACCGATTTTCTCCATAGAAAGAGTCTTAAGAAGTCACAACTGAGAGAAGTCAAATTTCTTTCACCATAGAATCTAATTTTTAAACACAGCAGCAGCAGGAAAATAAAGCTGGGACGTGATTTTGGTTTTGTTTCTCCAAAAATTTATTTAATTTGACGAGATAGGATTACGAGGTGCAAGTGGTTTGTCCCGTTTAAATTATTTTTTTATGTTGTTAAATCATTATATTAATGAAAGTTAAATATATGATATGATATGTGTGTTAGGTCATCTGGTATCAAAGATATGATATTTATTAAATTCTTACCGGTTTTTAAAGATATGATATGATAGTATGATATTTTTTACGCATGATTTAATATTTTTATTTGAGATTGCACTATTATATGTGTCATACTGAGTATTCTCGTGTACTAACCATTTTTCCTTACCTCTCACATATTAGAACCAATCATTGGATGGCGGGCGATGAATTGCAGTTGTTTGGATCTATTGGACTTAATAAATTAAATCTGGTGTAACGTGTCTATAAATTTTAATTTCAGTATTTGCTTTATTTTTATTATTATGTGGATGTATCATTTAGAGTTGGAACATGTTTTATTTGGTTGCTTTTCATCCATATGTTTATTTAATATTGATGGAACCAAAAATTTCATGTTATGATTAAAATATTTATTTAATTATGAAATGAAAAAAAATATGGCGTAGGAAAGTCCTTAATTTTTTTTTAAGTAAACTAATGTTACATAATTTCATATTATTGCATGCCTTTTTTATTTTAAGTTAAATGCAACTTTTAGCAACAATTTAAATATTAAATATTTGGGCCTTTACAATTATAGTCTTATTTTAGTCATCAAAGTTAGATAATGTGTATTTGATCACCCTTTTGTGAAAGTAACTGTCAATCCTACGACGCCCATTAAATATTGAGGTGGACAAAATGTGCATTAAATCAATTTGTCAATTGCAAATTGTTGGATTAAAAATTAAATTTTTAAAATTTTTGAATTCATTTTTCATTTAACCCTAACCTAATCTTCAGTCATGAAAGCAACTAAGGTGAAATTCTGAGCCTTTTCGGAAAGAGTCCTTCGCGTATTTCATCCAAAAAAAAAATTTGATGAAACGTAAGGGATCATTTTAAGTTACAAATATTTCTTTTTTGCTCTTTTATCTGTAAAGTGCATTTGTTTTTGTTGATTTGGCATCACCTCATAACACCATAAATTCTATTTTCTTTGCATTTTTGGTTGAGCTTTTGCAATTTCTCTCTTTTTGGACTGAATAATTGTCTACAAAATACATTATTTTTGTCTTTCACAAGGAGTGATCAATCATGTACCATTATTCAGACCATGTTTGATGCACATTATTGGGTGAAAAATACATTTTAAATAGTGATTTAATGATAAATATATTGTCAAAAAATAAGGAAAAGTTTTGAATTTACGTGTATTATTTTATTGAAGAATGTTTGATTGAAAATGAATTTTTGCAAAAACGAGGATTAAATAGGGTCTCAGCTTGAGTAATTAAGCCATGTTTGGTGGTCTTTTAGTTTACTTTAATTTATTTTTTATACTCATGTTAAATCATACATTCAGACAATGAAATATTCTCTTCGTAAATTAAAATTTTTTTTCCTACTTGATGTAAACCCACGTAGAGAAGAACTACAAAACTCACGATTAGATTGAAATCGAACCCAAGATAGCTAGAATAATTCAAGTTTTGGATTTGATTCTAAAATAACGAATCAAAATAACTAACAAAACGTAAACGAATGTTGACCCTTTTAATTGAATATTTGAGAATCTCACCCGATTGATTTGAATGCCATAAGAATGATTCTTGATAAGTTCACAAATTGTCCAACGAAGAACAATGGATTGAAATCAAATTTGCCTCACAAAATAATTCTCAATAATGTGTTCATTTCAATGAAATAATTCTAATCATATGGAATACATCTAAATCCTAGTCTAAATGAAATAAAGTTTAAAAAAGTACAAAAGATATCAAAAATAGAATTTTAACATAATAAAAGATAATGCAAAATTTGAAAAAATTCCGTCCAGATTGATCTATGCGGTCGCATAGTGGTCGAATAGTTTTAATTTTGAAACCTCTTTTTTCTTGTGCAGAATTTCGTGCCGTTTTCGAATTATACTCATGGGCGAAAATTCGACACCCGAGCTGAAAATTATGTACGTTTTCATCCACGCTTCTTCGTTCGATGCTTGAACCAAGTTGATTCATTTGGTTTCTTTTTCTGAGCCCGACATGAAACTTGTTAACTTCGACATTTCGTCCAATGTAGCTTGAGCAAGCAATCTTATTGCCTCTTTAATCAGCTTTGCTCTCGATCGTATCATCGGGCCTTCATCGATAATCAATTGATCCTTTCTCAAACTTGATTTGACGCACTCAACTTCTTGCTAACATCACTCCTTCTAATCACACATTTATGAAAATAAATATTGTTTAAAACATAGTTTTTTAACTATCAAAAATGATTACTCTTTTTGAATTGGAATGATTTGCAGTCTACGGTACTTTCTCCCTGCGTGGGCCTGTCTCCTGTTCAAATCAGTGGCACCCGCAGGCATCCTATGTGCATTCTGGCAATAGCTCTGTTTCTTAGGGTGTCAGTCCCAATGCAAGATTCTCTTCTATGATAAATTTTTGAAGTTGAAATATTATAATGTTAACACTTCTTTTTTATATTGTCATATAAGACGGGCGGATTTAGGGAGGGATTAGCCGGCCCAGTCTCTACCCATTGATTTTTTGAGTGTTAAAAAAAAAAAAAGTATTTTTCTTGTAAATTTTTTTTTATTTGTAATTTATTTTTTTCTACATATTATTAATCTCTGATTTCAGATATACCTCCTTGAAACAGATTCAGTTTTGCATTATTCATTAGTTTGCTAGCATACATAAATTAAAATTATACCGATTTTTTTTTTTTTTCTTGATTTACTAATATAAATAGAATTGTATATAAACAAAATCGAGTAAATTTGGCATAAATTTTTATACATATTTGATGATAAGCATAGCAATAAGAAGAAATTTTAAAAATTAATTATTGGGCAAATTTTAAAATATTTCTACTATTGGTTGCGTTTATGAAATATGTTAAATAATATAATTCTATGCTACTTTATCCATAAAACAAATCTAAGAACAAAATCTAAAAGTTTCAAGCAAACTAAACATAATGAGTTGTTTGACAGTTTCACTTTTCTTATCTAATAATCAAATTCTATATAAATTTTATTTATATTCTAAAATAAGAAAAGAAAAATAAAAACATTTAGTTATTTATTTATGAAAGGATAATCTTCTATCAACTTTTTTTGTGTGAAAATAAAATAAAATTATGGTACGTGTACATCAATGGTGTTTATGTGTTAAGAAATAATTGGATGAAAAAACTGTTAAATAAGAAAATGACATGTAAACAAAGGTGATTGGAAAAAAGAAAGTTTAAAACTATGGTACCAATTTGCACGAAAAGAATAGAAAAAGTAGAAGATAAAGCTAACACGTGTAGATGCAAAGTGTAAAAGATTAACAATTGTGAAAACATAGGGCATTAGTCACAATCTGGCATCTGCACAATATCCTAAGAGACACAACGTACATGTACCGTTCGTATTCCCATTTACCTTGTCCAATCCTGTCTCGATTTTTTTCTTTTTTTTTTTTTTATTTCATAAAAATATACTAATTATTGGGCAACTATGACGATTTTTGCGATTAGGGTTTGGTTTCGGCAATGGAATTTGATTATACCAGTACGTTCACA
>CAIGRP010034274.1:0-22038 GCA_903798385.1 Fraxinus cuspidata
GAATTACAAGCACTTGGGCAGTGGCATGGTAATTCGGAACAGCTATTTAATTGGACTGAGGTTTGTTCCATAGTCGAGGTTAGAGGGTTAGAAATTGAAGTGGATGGATAAAAGGGAAGGTGAATATTTTTTGGTAATTGACAGATTTTTATGAAATCATTAGATGTCCTTTCGGTGCACGTTTATTAAAGGTTTGAAATCGTGTTGTACATTGTTGAAATGTTTTGGACATTCGATGTAAATTTTTCTTCACTTTAATTAATTAAATGTTAAAAAATCACTTTATCCTTCTTAAAATTAATCAAATTATGATTAAATGCTTGACTTTTGGTTAACTAACTAATTTTTAAATAGAAATCATCCACTGATCCTTCTATCACAAATTTTTAAAAAAGTTTAGAACGTACATGTTATGGTTTAGAATTTTGGGACCCATCTATACTATGTGAAGGTTTGGAACCTCCGTTGTAAATTTTTCTTATATTTTTTTAATATTGTTTGAGCCCCAATTTTTTTTCAAAAAATGCATTTTATAATAGTGTTATGATAGAAAATGTGTGGTTCAAAAATAAGAAACAAATTTAAATTTACGTATAATAGTATTTTATTGAAAAATATATGATTAAAATGATGTCAACTCACTATTTAATAATACATTTTAATGGAAAAAATTGGACTTAAACAAGGGCTTGATGTATAATTAACTATATATTTCTATTTAATTTTGAAGTTTAGCCCATGTTTGACAATCATTTTTTTGTGGAAAATAGAGTTTTGAACAGTAATTTTTAGAAGAATTTATGGTTAAAAAGTAACGAAAATTTTTAAATTTACGTATAAAAATATTTTATTGTTTGAATGTATAATTAAAAAGGAGTACGAAAAAAAAGGAGTTAGAAAAAAAAAATGGTTGTCAAACAAAGACTTAGTGTTTGTCATGTTGGCAGGTCCCATTTGATGGGTTGTGACAATACACTCCAAGGGTATGCAATTGGGGGTTCAAGAATTTTAATTTTTTAATATATATTATAAAAAGATTATGCTCTTTCAGTTGGCCAAAGGGGCAAATGGGACGCCACCGGATACTTTTCTGGGTTCGCACAAATCTGGTTCCCATTCAAGAGCAAAAAGTGGGTTGTACACGTTTCATTCAGGCAATGGGCTGTTATTTCATGAAAAGTATAACAATGGGTTGTCGTAGAGCATGCAATTTTGGGTAATTAATTAATTCGTTGAATTTAATTAGATAGCAATGGGCCGACACGACCCTTGGACTTTGGAGTTCGACTCATGTTTACAAATTATCTTCGGCTCGATTATTTAGCTCATGGGTCTCATGGCTTAAGTCGAATTGTCTTCGAGCTCACCAACTGACTTGTTTTTTAAAGAGATTAATAAAACGAACCAACCCACAGACTCAAAATAAGTCGGATAGTGGGTTTGTGAAAAATTTGAGCTCAAGTTGATCCATAGCTCATGTCAATGCAAACTCGGGCTACCTATTGATTGAATCGAGATGGACCGAGCACATGATCCAACAAGTGGTTCGACACATTTGCCATCCCTAAATGTAGCAAAATTGAGAAAATCAAAATTGATGAATTAATTGAAAAATGAAAAATAACTAAAATGGGATGGGAAGAAAAATTAATTGTGAGCAATTACCCAAATTTATTTGTCCATGAAAAATAATGAAATTAGGCCATATCTTTACTTTTCACCAAAAGTGTACATTACAAGGACTGTCCTTTGCATCGACGAGTCCTTGTGAAAATTATCAATTTATCTTGTATTTTAGCTATCGTGAAATATAATTTTTTTGCTCTGTCTATTGAAACTAACTCATTATCTGATAATCACATAATACGCACACCTCACATATCTACGGATGCACACTCGCTTTCATGCACGTTCACACACACATTTGAAAATTTACAAAACAAGTCAATAATATTAGAATCTCAAATAGAACATCACAAAGTGCATATATATACTTATATCACACCCACAAAGCACTTGCACTAGCATAGTGCAATGGATATTATCTTTATAGAACAAATATTGCTTAGATTTTAAGAAACGTAGTACAAAGAATTTGGAAGCTTGAATGTTCTTTTGGCCTTTGGATTTCCATCAAAACTGCACCATTGATCACCAACGATTCCCCAGATATTGTACCCCTCATTAACCAACTTTTGTCTAGCTTCTGCTTTGTAGTGTTGTACTCTTCTGTTTTCATCACTCAGGTCCCTATTCCAAGTCAAAATAGCACAGTTAAATTAAAAGAAAATATGTACCCTATAACATCCATTAGTCACTAGGATCTTATATTGAACTGTTAATAGCTTATATTGCTCCCCTTCCCTCGCAATCCCGTTTCACGGTTTAGGCTAGTTGCTCCTATTTCGCTTGTCGCTATTACGGGACTCGCTTTTACTTTACTTTTCTATGATTACTAAGATGTTTCAGTTCGTCCGTTGAATGTAAAATTAGAGTGAGTCGTGGAATGTATTTAGAGTCTACATCACCTCATTTAAAAGCTTGCGTTGTTAGAAACTAAACAAATTTTATCTTCAACGTGTCTATATATATAGACTAAATTTATATTCAAATGTCTAGCACGATGATCGACGCGACTTGTTTCTACTCATATCATGTTGAAATATTTCATTTAAAAGCTTAAAAGTTATATTCTCAATTAAACTAAATAATTGGGAAAAACAAGGAAAAAAATATTGTTGGAAATGTACCTTAATATAAGACCAGACCACCCATGATATCCAACCTTGATAAGGTTGTCTACAGTAGCATCTCTTAAGGATTCTCTTCTGGTTGAAATCAAGAAAATCTTAAAGCCTCTCCCTTTAATCTCACGGAACAATCTGAGTGTAGGATCAAGAGCTGGTGCTTTGCAATTCTCCATCCAGCTTTCCAATGATGTAAGATTCAGTTTCTTCCCCCTAAAACACTCGTGATCAACACAATTAACAGTTACAACTTGAGGACAATAAAATTGAATTCTCATGTACAATATTTTATGTGGGTTATAGGTGTCAAAGTGGGGTGCATAATATTAAGACTTAGGTTTTCATCTTGAAAGATTAACTTTATTAAGGAGAGTAGTCCAAGTTTATTTCATTGTTATTCGATATGAGATTCATCCATTAACATTCTCTCGTAAGATGGTGGCTCGACTGAGTAAATCAATCTTAGAATCCATGTGGTTGTTTTGATTTTAATTGGATCAAATTGCTCATTGAAATAAATGAGTTATGATACTATATTAAGACTTGGAGTTTCATCTTAAAAGATCAACTTTATTAAGAGAAGTAACACAAGTCTTTATATGTTAATTTATATTTTCATCTTTATTCGAGTGAAATTTTTTTTTCTTTTAACACACGGTCCATGCCTGTGCGAGCCAATATGCCTTGCTCGGCCCACCTCAAACAACCTCGTTGTGCCAAGCCGAGCAAAACAATGGCATACTGGGCTCAAAGCAACTAGTCACAAGACCGAGTCGAGTCCAACATGAGCCATCCCGGGCCTTTTCGCACCAATCCATGCTCGTTTCGTTGTGCCTTCAAGTGTTTATAAATTGCGGATTTCACAAAATGCGTACGAATTTTAAATTCTACAAAATGTGCTAACAAAAAGTAAGTTTGACCCACTTAAGTTATAATTTAAGCGCTCCCAAACATGCTAAGAGTAAAGCAAAACACAAAGGAAGAGAGAGAGAGGTTACCCAAATCCATGACTCTTGAAGTATGGCACAGTGGACAACAATGTGTCATCAACATCAAAGATCCATGCATCTTTCCCTTCACCACCTTTCCCAGAATTACAGCAACTACTCAAATACACTTCACATTCTTCAATTGCCCTCTCACAATCTGCCTTGTACTGACTTGATCTCATATATTTTCCTATGTAACCTATGCATTCTTGAGGGACAACCTCAAATCCTCTTATGTTGTTCAACTCAACATTAATCCTCCAACTCTCACAGTATTTCTTCAAACCAGAACCAGAAACAACATCATTTTTCTTCCTTTGATTAAGAATGTTCCAATCTGCCACTGCTGAGCAAATCAACAGGCTTATTACAGCTAACAGAAAAATGTGTTTTCTTGCCATGTGAAAATTGACAGGAGAGAGATCTGAGAAATATTTACCTAATTTTAAGAATATTGTTTTGGGGTACCTTAATGATTGCTCACATGGGCTGTGGGGTGTGTTATGCTGTGTCTTTATTAATAATTGGTTAGGTTTAATCAAGCATGAGCTTTAGCACTAAAATATTCAGAATATAATTTTGCCACTGATTGCGGTCGGTCGATGTACTATAATTGCCAAAAATGTAGACTTTTCGTTACAAAACCCGAAAAAGATTATTATTTGTGAAAGAATTTTTGGGCTTGTAAAAAAGGAGAAGATGAGCTTTTGAAATTTATCGAATAATTGGAGACAAAAAAGAAGACTTGAAATTTTGTGACCAAAGATATCTAATAGGTTAAATCAGATTCGCTTGCTTACTAACTCCAATTATTGTGTATCTTTAATTCGGTGGGATTTTCTTTATTATTCGGAATATATAAACTTGTGTAAGACAAGTTCGTCGTTCTTTCTTGATTGATTATACAAAACTTGAAATTCACTTCCAATAGAGATCCCTACCCGATAGTGAATTGAATCAATGACAATTGATTAAGATGTTCATATTTTCTCATTTACATTGCATCAATTGGTGTTAGAGACAGTCAATACGATCATAAGCATTCCTCCTTGAAACACACCAGTGGCTCATTATAAAAAATAGGTGGTGTAAAGCACGTTGGGTAATTTGGGCATGCAACCGATCCAAGCGATCAAGTTGCAAGGTTTAACAATTTTTGGAATGGGAATTTTAGCGTCGGAAAGGAGGGCAGCCAAGGTTCCTGCAGGCTGCCATCATCGCCGGGAACCAGAAGCGGCATATGATGGAGGCAGTGGTGGTCATGGTTCGGGGTCGAGTTTTTGGCATTACCACAGAGACCAATGAATATCCTTCAGGCCTTCTTCATCCAGGGAGACAAGTGGTGGCTGAACTACATGAGAATCACCCATTGTGATCTTACCCTAATCATAAGGATTAAACAAAAAAAAAAAATGGCCGCAAAAAGAATTGTAAGTTGTAACGTTGCCCACTCCTTCCAAGAAGGTTACACGGAAATAAATCACGATGTTCTATGACATGATACGGGAAAATGCTATTTTAACGAAACGTAGAACATGAAATGCAGTGAAAATGTTGTATAGAACATTATATTTAATTTTAAAAATTATTTAATATTAGTTCGTGCTTTAATCACTCGTTAGTTTTATTGGAGTATAAGAATTAAAGTATGAAATTACATAAATTAATTAGAAATTGTAACTTAGTCTTTTTGCTTTTACGTTGTGAATTATATAAAATATGTTGTACTAGTCGTAGATCATATAAAAAGTAAAAATAAAAAGTATATTTGAGCATTTAAAATTATAATTTAACCTTCGTCAAGCATGGACTTGGTAAAAGCTCACAAAACGTCTACAATATTGTGCAATTCTTGATCTAATTTTCTATAGATTTTGGCAAAAAGTTTTTTCAAGGTTTCAAAATTTTGTTAACATAAAAAGATTTAGGAAACCCATTTGGAGTTTATGAAACGTTTTCTAGAGTTTTCGGAAAGTTTCGATTTTCAAAATGTGTCCAAAACGAAAATACTAGCGTAGAGTTATGGAACTTCAACATAAGAAGAAGTTTAAACATAAAGAAGATGTAACGGGCTCCAGACATTCATCAAATAGTAGGTGGGATCTGGAAAATTTTCAATCTATGATCAAATTCAAACAAATAATATAAGTTTCTTGAAAAATATTAGCATTTAAGCTAGTTGTGGTAGGTAGTATAAGTTTTATTAAGAACTATAATAACCTTGATCTTAAGGTATGCTAGATACAAAGTATCCCAAACAGACAAAAATCGAGCTTTCTTAATGACTTCTCGACACCCGAAAATCAAACCATTTAGGACACGTTTAGTACCTAGTACAGCACAACAAGATATCAGCTTCTTTCTTCCTTAATCATATTCTATAACGTCGATTCCAGCATACCAAACGTGCAGAACATATACAAAGATTAGAATCACCGAGGAGCCAAGGGCGAAGGGTTGTCGTCTGAGCAACCTTCATCAAAGTTTCGAGAGTAGCTTTGAGCATCGTAGTTGTACAGTATAGTGTTGCTTTTCCTCCTGAGAAGTTGATTCCATTCTGATTTGAACCTCCAAATCAACAATCTTACATAATATGATCCACGGCAACAATTTTCCTGCAATCTTTTTTGAACACTAATCAATCTAACTGCGGAACTACTGCACCCAATTTTCCTTCTCAATTTCAGTATTTGAATCTTGAAGCTTGCAAGATGTGAAAAGTTCATGGTTTGAAGCACCAAGGACCTTAACTGAATAGCTGCAGAAGAAAGAGTTTTGGCAATTTAATACAAGAAAATATGTGGGAGATGCCTTGTAAAAGTGCTAACATTCTATTAGCAGATAACTGATATTTAGAATGATTCATGTAGTCGACTCAAATTTATCTATAACTAAACTTTATTGTTTCTCATTGGATGATACTTTTACATTCATTATAAGTGGAAAAGTTTTTTGATTCAAGATAATGAACGAATCGGGGTAGTTTTTATTAAAACAAAAAGGGAGAAATTGATTCATGTAGTCAACTTCAATATTTCGAGATGAAGAATCTATGTAAATTTTCACATCCATTAGAAGTGGCAAAGTTTCTTTACTCAAGATAAAGCAGGTACGAGAATAACTGATATTGGGTGTCATTTTATTTTCAAATGAAATTGTAAAAAATGATTTATGTAGTCGATTTTTAATAAAAAATTCGACTTTTATATGTAATTTTCACATTCACTAGAAGATAAATCTATCGGCACAAATTTGATGCCTGTGGGACCTGATATGGTCCTCTTCCAAAGAGATGAGTGAAACTTATCCTTGTGGTGTAGGAATCATGCTTCATGTATAGGAACCTCACTCACACATCCGAGACTTAGGCATAAAAATTCTTTTAATACAACGTGGGGGCACACCATGCCCTGTACGTGGTGATTAATTATGTGGTGTAACATCAACAGAGTATGTATGGATTATTAGATCCTAAATAGATGCCCTGCTTTTTCGCATCATCTTTTTTATATATTCTCTATATTTTGCACTCAATTAAAAATATATTCTATAAAAACCCTCGAGTCCTTCCAATAGAGTTGAGAATTGCGACAAAAAGTTCAATTTCGAGTCCCGCATTCACGTGTTTGGTTTGTAGTGCTCGAGAACACTGTAAAGCATGACAATATTTGATATTTTTCCGAGTTCCATTAACGGTTCAATTCAATATATCAAACATTTTATAAAACAATAAGGAAAATATATCTTCCTTGGGAAGCATGTTGATTCACAATGGTCCCTGTACAAGAAGAGAATCATTGGTACTCGAATGGATCAAAAGCAGAGAGAAATGGTCGGTAACCAATTTGCTGAAATTACACCAAACGACAGAAAAAAGTTGAAAAAATCGATACCAAATCACCAACAATTTATCATAGTATCAAAACAAAACCCTACCAAAGCATCAGGTCACTGGTTACTGAGGCAATGCAATTCTCATTGTGAGAAATTCATTACCCACAAACTACACAAATTCAACATGCTCTCCGACGTGAATAGCCCAAGAATAGACACAAATACAAAACACACACACATGGTAAAACTTTGCTACAATCATATAGGCAATAATCCATATTAATAGAACTAAAAAAAATCCATAGAAAACAGACACAATCCATAGAAACAGACACAATCTTACTTTCCACAAAAATGGAAATTTGTTTAGTATACATGTCGTGAAACAAACAATCGGTTTGGATCCTTAAAAGAATCACATAAATTTCTAAACAAAACTCGAAAATTGAAAATTGAAAATCCCAGACCACTTTAAACTTCTACGTCTAAACAATGGCATTAGCAGCACTGGCAATCCTAGGCCAAAGATCAGCACACTCCTTTCCAATTGGGCCAGTGATGGCAGAACCTAAAAACACCAAAGGGACGGAATTAGTGATAAGAAACACAGACAGAACCACAAATTTCAAATGAGAAATGTGCCTTTGGAAAGAACCAAACACAGCAATTCACCATCTATTTTTAAAAATTGAGTATTACCTTTCATCTCACCCTTGGGATTCACAATAACCCCAGCATTATCTGCAGATCAGATGAAAACAATTAGCAGAAAAGTTTAGAATTTCAGATGCGATGTAAACATGGGGAAAAAAATATCATCTGATGAAGAGAAGTTCAATTTCTTCAACACATGAAGGGACCGTTTGGCATGGCTTTTCCTTATGCTTCCTGCAAGAGGGCTTCCTCGAGAAGTCATCTTAATTTTTGTTCGGAAAATAATTTCTAAAAAGCTTCCTATTCCAAAAGTGCTCCTCTAAAAGGTCTCACGGATCCAAGCAGATTTTCGGTCTCAAAAGCTTTTTTTGGCTTCCCAAAAGCCATGTCAAATGAGCCTAAAAAGAGAACTATTATATTCTTCTAAAATATCGAAGTTTTTGTTACAGACATCCGGTTCAATAAGAAGAAATAAATACGGATACTCTAATGCACATCGACAAATCATGCAGCATCAAGAATGCATCGTATATGTTTAATTTCCGTAGAATATATCATGTTTACCATACAAATAACAAGCAAATTAATGCAGAAAAAATGATTGTGCTATTTGCTTCAGTGTTACCACAGAGTAAAACCAACATGTCTTTACCATTGCCGTCAGTTTATGTGATAATTTGAAGTATAAATCAACAAAAAATAACTGAAAAAATAAAAGTGAGACATTGAAAAATTTTAGTATTACAAATGCAAGAACAGAAATAATAATAGTATCACAATATAACATGTCAACCCAAATCCACAAAAAGAAATGTGTATATATATTATACCTTCGAAGTACATGAAGACACCGTCCTTTCGGCGCCATGGCTTGCGCTGCCTGACGATGACAGCTGGCATGACCTTCTTACGTAGATCGGGCTTCCCCTTCTTAACGGTGGCCATCACCATATCACCAACGCAAGCAGACGGAAGGCGGTTGAGCCGCCCCTTGATGCCCTTCACCGAAATGATGTACAGATTCTTCGCACCGGTGTTGTCGGCGCAATTCACCGTCGCCGCCACTGGCAGACCCAGCGACATCCTGAACTTGTTCCCCGCCGATCCTCCGCGTCCTATACAGAAACGATTCAATTGAAATGTTAGTAAAAAAACATTTATTTGGTTATAAGATTTGAAAATTGAAAGAGGATTGTACCTCGCTTCGACATTTCTGCCGATTTCGCTCCTCTCTAGGTTTTTCTGAGATTGATATGGTAGGAACGAGGGTTTTTATGAGTTTTAAGGATGTTTGGAGATGGGCCGTTACAATTAAGGTCTTGTTTGGTAACTTACGGCCCAGCAGCCCATTTCAAAATGACTTTGGAGAGTTATTTTAGTACATATACAATTGTTTTTAAGCACCTATTCACTTATAAGGTAGCTTCTAAACTCATCCAAACATGCCCTATACGTAGATATGATTTTCAAGAGATGACATACTGCCACCCGTCGAAAAACAGTTACTACGAACAAAATGTCCACCACAAGCTCACTCTTTGGCTCGGCCATCCCCCTCCCACGCGCCACCGCCAAGACTAAGATAAACCCTCGCCACCATCTTCCGACAATCAAAATGTCTAATTCTAATTCAAACCCCATAACCACCCTCACTAAACTCCTCTGGGGCCGGTCCCTGCCACCCCAGCTCCTCATCTCCACAGTCCGCACCACCTGGTCCGCCGCCTGGCACCTCATGATGTCCCAGCTCGCCCCCTCCGACCCAACTGGCCGATACACCCGCCCTACCTCCCAATTCAAAACGCCCACAAGCTTAAACCTTACTAATCAAAACCTCCACCTGTACATAGGCCTCCCCTGCCCCTGGGCCCACCGGACCCTTATCGTACGAGCCCTTAAAGGGCTCGAAGAATTCGTCCCAGTTTCAATTGCCGCCCCAGGAATGGATGGTTATTGGGAATTCAGGGATAGTACTGTTCCTGTCCTCGATAATGATATCCTTGTTCCTAGCTTGGATAAGGCCAACGGATGTAAAACCTTGAAAGAGGTTTATAATTTACGCCAGGGTGGCTATAATGGCCGGTCCTCCGTTCCAATGCTTTGGAATGTGAATAAAAAAGAGGTTGTTTGCAATGAGAGTTATGACATTATTGAGTTGTTCAATTCTAGATTGAATGATGTAGCTCGAAATCCAGGATTGGACCTCTCACCGCCATCATTAAAGAAGAAAATCGACGAATGGAACCAAATCATATACCCTAGTGTTAATAATGGAGTATATAGGTGGGCGATTTTTACAATCTTTTGCGTGATTTTGTAGTGAATTTTGATCGATGCTCATGTCGTATTTGGATATGTAGGTGCGGATTTGCACAGAGTCAAGAAGCATATGACAGCGCGGTAAATGAGTTGTTTAGTACTTTAGAAATGTTAGATGATCATTTGGGGAGTTCTAGGTTTTTGTGTGGAGATACATTGACCCTTGCAGATGTATGTTTGTTCACTACATTGATAAGATTCGATCCCGTGTATAATGTTCTGTTCAAGTGTACCAAGAAGAAGCTGATTGAATATCAAAACCTTCATGGTTATATGCAAGATATATATCAGGTATGCTTATATTTACTACTTGCCATTTACTCCCATTAAGATTGTGTTGGGACGATAGACTTTCATATGAATCGCCCATAGGATGTTTTTGATTTCGATTATGATAACGTGTTTTGGATGTTTATGCGAGGTTTATCATAGGTATTGGGACATAGATAGCTCATGTAGGCAATACTCTTCTTTTTCGTCATAACAAATAGTACTTGCGAAGTTATTACTTTGCAGATTGTAGAGTTTGTAACCGGAGATAGCTCGTGCACGAGTTACACTTCTTTGTTTGTAAAGATATGATTTGGGAGTTTTTACTGGGACTTGGAGAGCTTCCGTAGAAGTTATACTTCCGACTTTGCGATGGGAAATGGATTACTTATTTTTCATATTTTTTTGGTGACAAATAGTACTCTTGAAGACATTACTATGTGAAGAGAATCATTTTGGTTCCTTCATAATATCTGTGTGACTGATGCATATCACATTCTTGAACAGATTCCCAAAGTTGCAACAACTTGTAATTTTGAAGCCATTATGGATGGGTACTACGAAACTCTTTTCCCGTTGAATCCAGGCAGCATTCGACCGGTGATTCCTTCAGGCTCTACACATGAAGTGCTATCAAAACCTATCAACAGGGAGTCCTTGTCATTGGTCGGAAGCAATCGTTGAACTTAAATTTCATAGAAGCAAATTATATGTACATATAGTTGTTTTCCTAAATGGTTTTCATATGTATTTTTACCATTTTTTCTTGAAAGGAAGGAATCACATCCATGCATAAAATTCGCATTATACTCTCCTTATTCCAAATAAGACGGCTCAATAGCAGACAGCTTCTTCCAAAGCACGATTTCACAAGAGCCATTGTTTTGAGCTTGTTAAATTCAGTCATTTTAAATAATGAATCTAATTGCACACATCTTATTTCAACACTCATAAGCCTTGTTAGGGGCGGTAATGGCCGGGGCCGAGCCAAGCCAGCTCGATCATTAAACACCCAAGCTTTGCTCAGCCCAAGGACTGACCCGTGCCTACTGAATTCATTTTATTTTTAAAAAATCAACAAATAAGCCCAAGAACAAGCAATTTAAAAAAAAAAAAACTAATAAAGCAAGCCGAAAAAGGGAGCCAGCTCATGGGATAAAAAAAAGGCTAGCTCAACTCGAGTTGCCAACGAGCAGCTCGGCACATTTGTCCCCCTAAGTCTTATTATTTAGAGGTTATAGTTAGTGAACAAATGGAAGCTCTATTGTTAAGATTTAAAGTCCAGCTCTCAAGTTTCCCCCATCAAATTGGAGAGTGGTGTTTCATGAAGCGTTATTGCAATGCAACGGAAAACAAAAACCAAAACCAAAACCGTCCATTAATCCAAAACATGCTTAAATAAATAGAGTTCCAAGTACAAATACTACTGTGCATTGCTCTACGAATTCAACTTGTCTGCCATCCAAGGCTCATTATCACATAAGACTTCCAACATTACAAAGGAAAACTAAAATACGATAGAAATATCATAGCTTGGCCATCAAAACGGAGCAGTCTAATATAATTTACTGATTTTCTATCACGGACCAAGGTCACAATGTCAAAACAGCAACACAGAAACAACAGTCATTGAGCCAAATGCTCATCCCCTAGATGCTGATTTAGATCCTGTGGCACAGAAGGCTCTGATTAGTCAATAACAGCCAGAAATATAAACAAGTTAATCTCAGTGTTATGCACAATTCACATCAAACATTTTGAGATCCTATTTCTGAGATTCATCAACATAATCATGACATATTAGTAAAACCCGATAATAGTTGAAAAAATGAGGTAAATTAGAGTCAAATGTCCTAAAACATTAGAAGTTAGAAGCACAAATGTTTGATTGACCTGCCTGTATGGCAATCATATTTGCCACAAGGTGCTATTCCATAGTAGTTCAGAAAAACAATGAGGTCTTTCTACGAGATGTATTAAACTCAACGTGTCAAATTTGAAAATGAAACAAGGAGACCTATATGTGATTGCTTACTGTAACGCTTAATGTTGCGGCAGAAGTTGCTACCGCATTGACATCGAAATGGCTTAACAAGATGGTCATGGTCGTCAAAATCAATACCATAGTCCTGCAATTGATAAACTTGTTTAGTGAACAACATATTTGTAGACAAAACAATAACTTTATTTCATATCTATATTGTATTACATCATAAATATGCAACTGAATGTTATATAGCCAGATTAAACAGATGTATTGCAATAAGCTGAATTAAGCAATCATAAGAAAACACTCAGGAGGCATCTCTCTCTTATTTGTGATAGGCATATATACTTGTTTGGAACTGTGAAAAGTAAATTTAAACACAAGGCATGATTCAATGAAATAAATCACTCACCCAAGTGAGTTCTTCCATGGCATTCACCTTTCTCGTAGTGAAGAAGGCCAACTGTGATACGCAAAGTGAATTAACTCCAGGAAACTTGGGAGAATAGACTAATGTAAAACGCGGAAGAAAGGATGGGAATCATACATGATAATAGTGGTGATCAGGGATCTCCACTTGCACCGGTATCTCTACCAAGTTGGAGTCTCGACATCTAGCATTATGCAGATAAGAGGATTTTAAGCAAAATTGCTATTCAATACAGACTACGAGTCTGCTTTTGAAAGAGAAGGAAGTATTCTGAACTATTGTTCTACTATTCTTCAGGTGCAGATGCTGAAGAAAAAGGATAATTTTGTTTCAATGAGAAAGATTACATATTCAAGCAAATACAACTCCATAGGCATGTGTGTGTGTGTGAAGGGGGGAGGGTAAGAGAAACACAATTATGTAGAACACATACAGTCCAGAGTACTGATTTACTAAGTGCAGAATAGTATAACCTGAAAAGATAAACTAAGAACTTCAGAACTCAATGCTACTCTTTTATGAATGCTGATCAAATGAACATGGCTTAATGTGGTAGGTAAGGATATAGTTGTTTTAAGCCTTCCAATAGAAGTATCAATGAATCGGCTGAGTGGTGAAAAGGAGCTGACCCTCAAACTCATAGGGAATAAGGCTTAATCTGTGGTTTCCTTTTCCAGGTAGACTGGATATAATAAGCACATATTGGAGGACAGTGCTTATATTTTAAGGATACAGAATTGAGTTACTAAATTCTATTGCAGCGCAAATTAAAAAGGAGGGATAACACAACAGTTAATTTCAAGAGAAAAGAGTAATGTGCGCTAAGCTTGAAATTTTTTACTTGCAGGTTTGCTTAAAATTGAAAAACAAATAAAACATTTCCTCTTTGAACATGTATGCCTCAGTCAAAATTGAAAATAAGCTTGTTTTTAGAACTTAAAGTAATTAAAAAAAAAAAAATTCACAATCAAACGTGTTCTAAAACATTCGAACAAAAAAAAAAAAAAGAATAATTACTTAAAGTTTGACTTAGTTTTAAACTTAGTGAAACATGATCATTGTCAAACTAACACACCTGTGATTAATAAACCTTGCTACATTTCCATATTTTGTTGCATCCAAGCATAAAGCCTCCTCATCCTTTCGAACTGCTTTTGAACCCCAATCAGCGTCCAGAAGTACAGGATTTGAATTCCCCTCCCCATTGGGGCTTTTCGAAAAACGATCAAAGAGCTCTACGTAGGTTAAAATCTCTCCAACATACTCACAAACAAAGGCACCTTTTGGCAGGTCCTCCAGGGTACGTAGCCCCCAACCTTTTCCTTCAGAGGTCATAAACACCTAGACAGAGGAAAACAGAGAATATTTATAGATCAATATTAAAGCACTACATATTCAGACTCAATCAGCAAAGAAGCAAGGGATTGAGCTGGAGCCAAGGCACAAAGTCCTACCTGTAGATTACGACTTATGCCCCTTTGCACCACTCGATTGCCACATAGTTTATTGCAGCCACATCTCCACCAACATTCCGTGATGAACTTCCTTACCAGATGACCTTTGCAAGATTCAATGGTATCCTCAGTTTTTGATCTTTCCGCTGGGCATTCCTTGCAGAAAACCTGGCAATGCTTTTCAGGATCGTGGTTCATGGAAATACATTCTTCAAGAAATTCCTCCTTGACAAAGCCATCTGCTGTGTAAGCAAACTCGCCTCTGGTTTCATGTGCACATGCACAAGGTGTGGAATTAGATAGACAATCACCAAAGCAAGCTGAACAACAATTACTATCACCTATACGAGCCAGAGAAAAATTCACACATGCATTTTGGAAAACTGCACTCTGGGGTATGTAGTAGAAAAGTGGTGGAAACTCATTATTGACTTCATTCACCAGTGTAATTACCACTCTTTCTTGTCCCTTTGCTATGTCAATGACATCGTTGAGTGGCCTTATCATTTCAGGGGTCAATTGATGCTGCTGAACGACCACTAAACTCTGGGAATTTGTATCTTCAAAACCATCCTCAGTGTCATCTTTTTGTTTCTCACCGTCATCTCCACTATCCATATTGTTAGACTGTGTACCATCATCCTCGCCATGGCAAGGAGGAGGCAATAGTGGCGTTTGAGGAAGAGCTACCTCCTCATCAAATTGAGGACTGACTGAACCATTCAAAGAACTAACGCGCAAGCCTGTAGCACCTAGAGCATCTGCTGCATAAGATTTTTTAACTAGATCAATTGTTGATGTCACGTCTATGCTTTCTGGAATTTCATTAGTGGACTCAGATCCTAAATTCAGAAAGCTATCACACATATCTTTCATAAGATTCATCACTGAAAAGTTCGGATCCAAAATTTTGTACGACCTGAGACATTTTTCCTCCACGGACTTTAGAACTGAATCAAGACTAGGCATATGGAAGCCAGGCCTTCCAAGAGCCAGGTCGCAGCTCAAAGAAATTCTCACCTCTCCAAAATGCGAGGAAGCAATCTCTAGGTTAGAACAGTCACCTGAGATTATAGCCAGATCGCCATTGTTTCTAGTTTTTTCTGAAGCAGAAATTCCATCAGCTGTAACTTTTTCAAGCATGGAGTGTGATTCTAAGGGTTCTGGACCATCATTTTCTCTGACTGTAACATTTCTACTTGATGATTCTCCCTTGTTTGATGGATCTGCAAATTGTAAACCAGGATTCTAAGAATGACAAATATTAGAATGCAAAATTCAGCAACGGTTTCTTACAAAGTCAATAGATAAATGGAAGAGGTAAACGGCAAACCCAAGTTGAATCATCATCCCTGACAAAATTATGCGTAATAACGAGGAATATGCACCAATAATATAAGTGGTAGTTCAAATGGGCTGCCTAAGGGTAACCAAGGGCAGAAAACAGGAGCTATTTAGCCAATATATCCGGTTGTGTCCAGAACTGACATATCACTATGACACGACACCAAGTGAACAGCCAAGTAAAAGTATGTGGAAACATCGTGAAAGCTGTCGACATCATCTACCTCCAAGGTAATCTGTAACTGGAAAAAGTTTGCCAACTTGAAGGACCCAACTCATGAGACTTAAGGTCAGTAATAATAAGCCAAAGAGCTCGATGACCATGTGACAACTTACCAGCTCTTTCGGAGGACTTTAGTCATATCCCCTGTATAATCCCTTCCCCTCCCCCTCCCCCTCCCCCCCCAGCTATTCCATTCCAGTATTAGATATTCACTAGGCTTACTCGAACCCCGTCAACAGTTTACTCAGAGAAACAGTAACTGAAAACGTATTAGGGGAATCGGCCACCAAACGTCAAGTGGCCGAACTCATTATCTGATGTTTCTTTTCAGATTTTCTAGCTTTTTACTTCACGAAAATTATGAGAGGACAAATTTATTCCAACGTAAACAATTTTCACTGCATTTGACACATTTAATAATAGACACAACTCCATATTTACTAATAACTACATGCATGTATTGAGCTTTGACATAACTCAAAACTAACACCAACACAACTGCTTCCCTATCACTTAGAGCTACAAGCAATGTACTGAGCTTCCAAACCACTTCCACGCACTTCTGAGAGCCAAAACAAAAGCAATCAAAGTGTTGCATAAGAGAGAGATTAACACCGAAGCTCAGCTCAATGGAGTTAATAAGAACTCGAAGCTTCAAAGAGCCGTGTGTGAACATGAAAATAGTAATCAGCCATAAGAGGATACTGCACCTGGATGGATGACTGCAGTAGAAATGTTTAACTGTGGCATGTCATCTGTGTTTGGCTCATCTTTAGGCTTAATTAAAGCCTGACTTGCAGTGGCCTTCTCTTTCGGTGACACAATGTCAGGCATGACCTTTGGCTCTTTAGTGCGTACAG
Organism: Fraxinus cuspidata; assembly: GCA_903798385.1. Taxonomy (NCBI): domain Eukaryota; kingdom Viridiplantae; phylum Streptophyta; class Magnoliopsida; order Lamiales; family Oleaceae; genus Fraxinus; species Fraxinus cuspidata. The sequence continues at coordinate 17,112 of CAIGRP010034274.1, forward strand.
CATCAGACACCCTCTCGGAAACTGGCCTCTTCCCCCCAGATGGAGTTTGAGGTGTAGCCGTTCCCTTCCCTTTGTCTCTCAGACGAATTGAATGAGAAGCAGGACTAGGTTCAGTTCTCAATGGGGTCTTTTGCTTACTTTTATCAACACCGCTGGGCTGAGAGGGATCGCATCTTTCTTGGACCATCAAAGCCTTAGGAGAAACAGGTTGCTTACCTTTATTTTTACCAAGTGACTGGGATGCGACGACCTGCAATGCGTTACCAGCATTGGCTTGAAGTGAGTCCATTGTGCTGGGTGACTTATTCTGATTCAGCAGACGGGTTTCAGGTAGCTCATCCTTTTCTTCTTTAGGTATGATAAGTGGAGTTACTGGCAAGCTAGCAGTAGAGGTAGTCTGGGAAGAAGGTTGACCTTCCTGGTATCTTAGTCGCAACCTTTTTAAGGGACGTACAGCCTCCTCATTCACCAGTGCTTCTTCCTCCAAATAGTCCTCTTGCTATTTAAAATAAGTGATACAAAATTGACAAAATATAAGAGAAAACAAAAAGATTAACAATAAAAATATACATAGCATAGAGAAAATAATCCAGAAAATAGAGTCATTACAGAAATGGTCACATACTTCATTATTCACAATCTTCTTTGAACGCCCTGCTACCTAAAGAGAAGATCAGATAAATCAACAAAATTAGCACTACAAAACTGAAAATTCAATTTTTACAAAAGAAAAGAACAATAACAGGAAAAAGTTATATATAATAACAACTCAACAAGTGCTTCTTCCTCCAAATAGTCAGCTTGCTATTTATAAGAAATGGTACGAGATGGACAAAATATAAGAGAAAACGAAAAGATTAACAATAAAAATATACTAGCAATAAGAAAGTACAGTCAGTACAGAAAAGGTCACTTACTTCATTATTTACAATCTTCTTTGAAGGCCCTGCTGCCTAAAAGATGAGATAAATCAACAAAGTTAGCACTAGAATGCTGAAAATTCAATTTTTTTATGAAAGATTAGGACAGTAACAGAAACAAGTAATAAATGATAACGAGCCAACCGGTGCTTCTTCCCCCAAATAGTCCAGTTGCTATTTAAAAAAAGTGGTACAATAATGATAAGAAAAGATTAACAATAAAAAAATACTAGCATTTAGAAACGAATCAAGAAAGTACAGTCAGTACAGAAAAGGTCACTTACTTCATTATTCACAATCTTCTTTGAAGGCCCTGCTGCCTAAATGATGAGATAAATAGACAAAGTTAGTACTAGAATACTGAAAATTCAATTTTTTATGAAAGATTGGGACAGTAATAGAAAAAGTAATAATAACAACTCAAAAAGGGGAGACAGAAATAAACCAAAGGCAAAATATCTAATGGGGGATGGGGACGGGAAGGGGAATTGCGCCACCAGAAGATACCTCTGCTTCCTCTCTCTCAAATATAGCATCAGCAAGGGCTCTATAACTTTCCTCTTCAATAAGCTCCCAGTTTTTATCATACAATTTTAGCAGATCTTTCAGTACCGGCTTCACCTTGTCCTCAGAGATCCCCATAACCTTCATAGCACGAAACGCTTTTGCAACTCTAGGATTTGGAGGCATGTTTGCTCAAACAGATTTTACGTAACAGCTTCTGAATCTTCCAATGTATTTAGAAGAAATGAAAATGCACCTGCTGTAAAGGAATATAAAATATAATTCATATTACAAATCCATGTAAGCATCTAGTCAATATCAAATAATAAAAACTGCTTCAAGCAGATAACAGAAACTTATGATGCCCAGTTATCATCACCACATCAAGTACGCAGCAAAGCTCGAAAGCTCATTCGACTCACCACATTGGCAAACAGATTGCCAAGAATAGAGTAGATCATGATTTTTGGTCCCCCACCTTAAGCAGGGGTTGGGATACCAGCCAATTGATTAGCTGTCAATAGAGCACCAACTTTTGACTGGAAATGAAATGCAGCAAAATATCAAGCTGAGCTACTCACTGGCAGCAGAAAGTCTCATTGTTCACAGCCTCAAAGGCATACTGTGCTAAATATGCACAAATAGACTTAACTATATCAAGGCCTGATAATAAACATACATCTCTCAGGACTCCAAAGAATATCACATAGGCTTTGCTTTTTGGATATTTGATAGCTGAAACCAGAAATTTCTGTTTGGAAGAATATCACACAGGAATAGCTACATAACAAATAAGAAATTAAGCACGAAACAAAAAGGCCTATCTGATCACAAAACCAAAGGAAGAACTCAATTTGGGGATGGTAACAGTGATTTCATACATATAATTAATTGTCAAACGACCTTCAACCTCTGAAAAGAGATCAGAACATATAAAAAACAGTCACCTTACGCAATAAAACATATTATATCATTCTAAATCTTTGATTCCAACATGAAATACACAATCAGCTTAATTAGACATGACAATAGCAAAACCGACAAATGTAAAAAAAGATCAATCAAAACAAATATCGTATACAGATATGCACAGCAATTTTATTCGATTACAGAACTTATCACCAGGTTTTTTTTTCAATTATGATTATAGACTCTACATTTTGGCAGAGAAAAATATTTCCAATTTCCTCACTGCACTAAAATCCAAGGAAACCAAAACTATATAGATAAGAGACTAAGACAACATATATCCTCACTTCTTCTAAAAGAAATAATGAATTATCATAAATGGAGAGTATGAAGAATGCCTGAATCCCATTAGCACATTTCAAATTTGTTGCAACGGGTCTTCCTTTTTATGAAACCATCCAATGCATCCATGACATTTAAGCAACGAAACAGATTGCACAGAGGTGGCATGTTCATGTAACCTGTCATTTTATAACTGACCACATCAGCACAATTTACCATTAGGAAACATGGTTTAAAAAATCCATTTGAAACCCGCCTTAAGTGACAAGTGAAAAGAATGCCTCGATTCTTTCATTGTGAGGCATTTTTTTGACACATTTGAATAACCCACTGCCAAAACACACAATAAAAAATTGATTCTCATAATCCCATTTGGGGGATAGTGATTATCCCCACCAACTGAAATGATATTTTCTACATAGATTTTTCTTTTGTTCATGTACGCTGTTACGCTTCTGCCTCAGTGGTAGATCATGTGGCAACCAGCTAAACAAAAATCCAAGCAAGCAGAAGATCACACAAGGTGAGCACTCCACTTTACATCTCCTCTTCCACATGCTTCTTCCAAGGTCATTATGATAGGTCTTTAGATACTTCTCTTAGTATTATCATTATGCAGGGCCAAGCATCACCCCTCTGCTGCAGCATAAATCCGACGAGATGAGCATCTACTACCAGCCTCATCTTGGCCAAGTTGCACAGAGTATATCACACTATGATTGATTGATGTGAGATCATCACGCCCTATCAAATAACTTTTAGCCCATATTTAGGCTATGAAGACTACATACCTATGATGGCTATAAATTGACACAAGTGATCTTGACCATTAAGTCTTTGGGATGAGGCCCCGTGTTTATTATCAAGTGAACTTCGACTCATTTCTCTTGGATATAAATACTCACACCTAGTGTCATTCAAAGGTGACCTTTAATACGGCTTGTAAATTGCAATCTCAGTAATGTTATCTACAATCCGACACTCATATTTCTGACTATTATATCTCTCTCACATCCAAAATATCTTCATCCTCTGACTTGAACGTCAGGTGCATGCGACCTTTGTCGGAGCTACAGTATTATGCAGTCTAATGTGGTGTCCAAGTATACTGGGAACATACACTTGAATAGGAGAGAGCTGGGATACACTGATAGCTAGGTCTCACCAGATTCGGAGGTCAACACACTCCCTTTTAAGGCAAAGAAAATGTGAAATTATCAAAGAACCACAAACCAAAATGACTAAATTACAAAAAGAACATATTAATTTTTTTCCCTTTTGGGAATTATTCCTTGAAATTTAGGATAGGAAAAATAAAATTAAAACGTTGGGATGAATTCTAATATTATTATATTTAAGGAGGCAGGCACTTGATATTAGAGTGGCTAAAAAGTATTTAAATATAGGAAAAAGTTCTCATTTTTTATAAATCAAAAGGAGGGCAAATTTTTCCTTCCTCGACAAAAGCGGATTAGAAGTAAAATAAAGGCAATGTTCTAAGCGATAAATTCTAGAAACCCTAAAAAGGGAAAAAAAAAAAAAAAGGCCATTGTAAACATTCGTGGCAACTCATGTATGAAGAATGAAGTTCCGATCGTCCATACAACACGTAGAAACTAAAAAATTACATTTATTGAAAGAACAAAATTTCATAAAGCAATCTAGCGGCGTAAAATGAAAACAGATGACGGAATGTAAATCTGTAACGTGGAAAAAATCGATAGAAAATAAATTCTTACCAGCATTACCTAGTAGCTTCAGTAAGTGTGCGCCACCGCGTGAGAGAGAGAATATACAAAACCCTACGGAGAAAGGAGCAATGTTTCAGATAGAGAAGAGTGACAGAATCCTAGTGAGTGAAGGCCCCTTTTCAGTACTTCAATGCTGTAGTGAATGGTAATAAACGAGGTATTTCCCACGCTCCACACCCCGCGTGGGAATCGAGATAGAAATCTGCCCCTTTTAAGTTATTATCGTAAGTTAGGTTTGACCGAATAAGCTGTTATTTGGTCTAAAACGTACAATCAAATGTAGATACCGTGGTTCCACTGGATTCATATTTGATTTTATTTCACTATTACTATAAAAGAGAGGATCCCCTGCTCACTGTTCATTTATGTCATACGACTTTTCACATTTACACTGCTCCATTGTGATTTGGCTACATTAGTAAATATATATTTGTTGACTAATTGGTATTTCAATTGATATTTTATATAAATATTTTTTATAAATATCTCTTATAACCGACT
>CAIGRP010034278.1:0-57767 GCA_903798385.1 Fraxinus cuspidata
AATTTACATGTATTGAAATTGAAAATTCAAATCCCTTAAATCAGAAAAAATAGAATGAAGACATAAATGGTGTATTATGTGAAGTTTGGGGACTTCATTATCTTTCCGTCAAAACTTTTGTCCTGGATAGGAAAATATCTGCAGCCTTTCCTTTTGATTGGATTGGTATGTATGTTGTAGAAAAATGTTATTTATCATCATCATAAAATTACAATAACGTGAGCACTCTTATCCTTGCATTTATTTCTCTCTCCTCCCTTTCTCTCCTCAAAATTGATCCGTAATTCCATTATTTTACATAGGCTGTCATATAGCCTCTATATGGTGCAAATTAAATCAAAATTTTAATAGATTTTGATACAAATTGATGAAACGTGGTTGAAAAGTTGTGTACAGTTGGCCCTTGTTTGAGTCATATTATTTTTTTCATTCTCATTTTTCTACTTATTTTCAACCACACATTCTTTAATAAAATAATATTTTCTATCGCATTAATAATTTTTCCTTTTTTTTTTTCAAACACGCATTCACCATCGTATCAAACAAAAAAAAAAGTGTTTTTTTGGAGCAAAAATGTGCACCAATCATGGGCTAAATAGACTTTTGACCCAGAAACAAACCTGGGCTGATTGGGCTAAATAGACTTTTGACCCAGACACCAACCTGGGTTGAATAGCATTATCCTATCCAATCCTCTTTTTTAAACCTTTGAATTTGAGGGATAACATGACGTTGCTTATTGTCCCGGATTGAATTCAGTAGCTGAAATTTTCAATTTCTGAATTCCAGAAATCAAGAAATTATGAATTCTATTCCAGCAATAGGATATTTGTCGAAATTCCCCGTCCAGCGTTCTGCCAATTATAAACCTCGTCGATTTTGTGCCAGATTCCCCTACATATTCTTTGCCCTCAAAAACTCCCCTCCTCGTAAGTACCTATTTCAGATTTTTTCTTAGTTCCCAAGTAAAATAAACATTTTTAGCTGAATTTTTTTGTTTTAAATATGTTTTCTTTTCTCATTATTTTTTATTTTTTGCGCCAGCGAGAGAATTTGCTGGAGATGAAGTGTTGCAGGAAAGAGAGAGAATTGACTGGAGATTTTATATCGAAAATATCTGATATATTCTGGATAAGGGATTTGATTACAAATTCAGAAAATCAAGCCAAAAGCTGAAGAAATGGCTGATAATCTTAACAATGCCACTTAGCTATTAAACGTGGTATGATTACTACTTTCTCTTTTTGCTTGGAAATTTTCATCTACTACACTGCTGAGGAAGGATTTTACGTAGCAGGCACCATATTTATTGGAACTAAGGCTTAGTTTGTCGGAAAAAGATTTCCTTTCTGCATTTATAATCACGATTCTTGTTTAATTTTTTTGTTCATAGTCTATGGTGAAGAAAATGATGGCGGGTTTTTGAAACTGAAAAAAAAAAAAGCCAATGAGTGGCTATTAGGGGACAACAACTCAGTGCCAATGAATAAGAAGATGGTCATCAGGGTATATTCTATTTAATTATAGCAACTCTTTTGAATTTTCTTTTTATCTGTAAAGAATATGATAGAATAATTTATGTGAATAATCTAATTAATTGTATATGATGATGATAGGAAGTAGGAGACGACCGTGAGAGAAGGAGAAGACTGAATTTCCTCCAAGATGAAGATGTAAGATGTGTCTGAAATTCTATCTTTTACTATCATCGTTTGTATACCTTTAGTTATGTTTCTGAGCCCGATTAGCTTCACATTTTTTCCTTCAATTATTGGAATAACTAAAATACGTAGTCAATTCTGAACTTCATATGTCTCTGTCATCTATAGTGTTTGGGTTTATTTGTTAAGTTGTGAAATCATTGAAATTACGAAAAAGTTACTTGCATAGTGGTTACCTTCTGGGGCTTAAATGTACGTGCATGTCATTAGTTCTAGATCATAGAGTGCCGGAGATTATGTTTATTGTGGATTTTCCATGAATACTTTCAACACTCAAGAGGAAGTACTGTATCTTCTTGTTGGAAATGTGAATATGAATTTGACTATTTTTTTGAAATTCTGTAGTTTCTCATGACGCCAGTGGAGACTAAAGACTTTTCTGAGCCCCATTTTGGAAAAAAGAATGCATTTTGGAATAGTAGATTGATGGAGAATGTGTGGATAAAAATTAAAGAAAAGTTTTGGGTTTTCATGTAATATTATTTTATTGGAGAATTTGTGGTTGAAAATGAGTTGAGAAAAAATAAATGTTTAGAAAATGGGCTCAAACAAGCCCTAAGTATTGAGGACACTTTTACTAAGGATATTCTTCCTGAAACTGTGCACGTGAGTTCTATTATAATTCTATGGAATTTCAACAAATATTACCGAAGAAAGGAGGGTCTCCGTTCTTCTACAAGAAAGTGCTCAAGAGTTACATGATCAAAACCACATAATAATCAATGGAGACACACCATTGAAGTGATTCACTGGTTTATTATGCTACTTATTCCCACCAACTATAATATCATGGAAGTTGCCAGAATCTTAGTGATAGATCGCAAATTAAGCGACTTCATTACAGAATTGAGATATACTTTGTTTGCATCTTTTGAATGAGAATAAATATTTGCTAATTCTTTGTCCTGTCGAAATACGATACATGTTATGATATTCCCATCAGTTTTACACTTGGTTATTCAGAACTGTATCAGTTATTCAAATATAGTAAGATGTATACGATTTTTGCCTTCAAATGTAGCTTAAGAGGGAACTTTTTTTTTTTTTTAACCGTGGGCATTGGAACTGCATGCGGTGGATATTGTCTGATAGCTTTCTCAGTCCAGGTAATACAGCAAAGGGACACCCAAATTGAAGAAAATATTGATATGTTTAGCCGAAATAAAAACGTGCTTTTTGTGGATTGCATATACTAGTAATTTTCTCCGCTTTCTTGTATTTCTCTTTTTTGTCATAGTGGTTCATCTATTTCCATGGAGAGCAAACAATTAATGCCTAAAGAATGTAGAAAAGCCATTGTCATAAAGGGAACATATTTTATGAAACTCGAGTAATACAATGGTTGGTCATGGATAAGATAAAAAATGAGAATATACACCAATGGGAAAGAGAATATACCATCGTGATTTGGATTGAATCTCAATAAAACAATAGAAGTTAATTTGATTAATTTAGTGATTTTTTTATAAAGACCAAAGAAGTCAGAGGTAGCACCGATTGTAACGACCTAACATTTATATTCAAGTCGTTAAATTTTTAACTGTTTGGATATAGAGGTTAGGTCATTATACAAAACCAATTGGACAACTTGCTCAATTGGTACCGGGGTTCAACTTAAACCCCTTTTAAGGGAGATGTCATGTGTTCGTATCATGAGAGGCGTGACAAAAAGTTGTGAACGGTAAGAGGGCAGATGCTTTCGCAAAGCAGACAATACGTAAGTTAATGGTTTGAACACAGAAGTTGGGTCATTACAAGAAATACACTTGTAACGACCTAACCTGTGCATTTTTTGTAACAACCCGACTTCTGCACCCAAACCGTTAATGCATTACTTACTGTCCGCTTTGAGAGGACATATGCGCTCTTATCTTTTGATAATTTGGTATCAAAATTCAACTTAAGTATTTCATAAGGTAGAGATCTTATGTTCCAATCTTGGGTGACTCGACACAAAGCCATGAGAGTTAAGAGAGCAAATGCCCTCTCGAAATGGACAGTACGTAATGAGTTAACAACTTGAGCAAAGAAGTTGGATTGTTACACCAACTGGATAAATTATGGGTAGGCAACTTAGGTGATTAGGTCAAGTTTTGCGTTGAATTAAAGAGGTCCGGGTCGTAAGAGTGACACAATTGCAGTTGATAGGTTAGAGGAAGGGGGGATGAAAATTAACATGGCTTGTTGTAGTTGCTAAGCTTTTAGTTGTTTTAAATCTCTCACTAGATCTAGCAATGAACAAAGCGTGGAGAAGGATTTACGTAGCTAACTCCAAATTTATTGTGAATAAGATGGGTTTTTGTCGTCATAATGTACTTGCTGAGGACTTGACATTCTTTCCAAAAATAAATACTTATTGACAAACGACTTGAAAGCTCTTTAGAATAGTCTGATATTACCCTACTTAAATTTCTAATCTAAACGAAAGTGATGTATGGAATCATGGACTTAAATTAACATTTTCATTTTTATGTTAGCAGATATAGGACTATAATTTATTTCATCTTTTGCGGCACTTTAATTTTTCTAAGCAGTGTATATTCTACTTGTTCAACATGTTATACAAGTCATTCAACTGACAAAAAGGGATGTCAGAATATTCGATTTATATGGTTACCTTTCTTCTTAGGCTGCTGTGAGCTATATGACAGGAGTGTTTTTCAGGTAAGTTTTCATACCTTTTATTTCTTTACACCTTTCAATTCTTTAACTATACAAGTTCAAGGCACCTAGAGACTTAATAAATTTAACTAAGGTCGACCGAGATAGAGAAAAACAAGACTGCAAGAAAATATGTTTTCTGGATGTCCAGAAGCCAAGGCCTACAACTTTTGCAGGAAGAGAAGTAGAATTTTTTTTTTTTTTTGTTAATAAATGCATGTGTGATTTGGTTCCGTAATCTTGATATAATATCCGTATGATTGATGATAGAGGGCATACTGCGCATTCAGCATAGTCTTGTTTTCCTTGCCAAACAAAAATATTTACAGACATATCCTGAAATATCTGACATTTATTTTTGATCGTTTCATTAGTGCAGTTGCCTATTCTTCCAACTCTTGTGCAAACATGCGGACAATGTATCAAAAGAAAAAGTTCCACAAATTTTCACGAAAAAGAAGTCAAAAAGGTATTAAAATTTGCTCTTCCACATGCTATGTTCTATTTCCTTTTACGTGAATTTCTCCTTTACACAAACTTTTTGTTTCCGTACAGAATTTGAATTAGAAGCGAAGATCTGCAGGATCTATTTGAGAGATTGGTGAAGGGTAGTGGTATTGCTCATTCGTCTCCGAGGCTTATCATTCCTGCTGCAATATATGGACTATGGGAACTTCTCAACATTTTGGTAATGATATTTTTTTATTTTCAGGTAACTCTGAGGGGCGTCTTCTTATACTTCGCTTTCATCGATTTAATTTCTTGAAGAGTATTTTGAGCTGTTTGGTTAAACGTAAAAATTACTTTTTGTATCCAAACATTTTGGACTTTGACAAGTTACTTTTTTCTTAATTTTATGTGAAAATAGTTATTTTTTTGGAACCAAAAAATAAGTACTTTTCTAAAATTTGACCAATAAAGATTTATTTCTCTCTTCTTTTTTTTCCCCTACAAAACCATGTAGCGATGAATGAGAGTTTATAAGCTCCTTATCCATCTTACTTAGTTACTTAAACTTTTAAGCTTAGTTAAAATGCTCCATCAGTCCTGTTTTCTTATTTATTTTTCACTCTTTTATCTTCACAGCTAGTGCCTGCTATGGTAGGACTGTTCGCATTTAAGGCTGCTGCACTTGTGCAAGTCTACTGAGACAATGAAGACCTTCAATTTATTTTCCCTGATAATGCAATAGGTTCAAATGACTGAAACTCGGGTGTTGAGATGTATTCGTCTTTGATCATTCATGGAGTTTGATCCTCCGGTCGACAACTTGTCAGGTGACAAATGACTGTTTTCTCCAGTACATTTGTGCGCTTCTAAATTTTCATCATCTCGTTTTAGATTGTGATAGGAATTTCAAATGTGCCAAAACACTTTACCTATTGATTTGTCTCTTCTGAAAATACATCTATCCTTTACAGTGATTCTTCTCTACATTTTTGCAGGTTTTCCCAATGTTCTCAACTGTCTTTTATATCCCCTCATACTAAGTTTCTTTTTCATGGTGGTCAGGCCTAGATTTTGAAGAAGTAACAAGTCTTTGGCAAATTGAACATACTCCACCCCTAAGTTCGTCTGAATCGACTTTGATACTTGCAGCCGAACCATATATAGAGTCTGAACATTGTATTCTCGGTGGCAGCATCGGGAACAAAGAACTAAACTAGGAATAAGTCGACTGTGACCTGTTTTCTTTTAATTCTCTCGTTGAGATATTACATTAGAGCAATTGTTTCCAAACCCCGACCATACCAGCATTTTCTGCTTTCTCCAAATCTTCATTGGCTTTCAAGTTGAAAGTAGGTTATGTTTGTGGGAACTATGATCTTGATGTATACAAGTTATTATTATTGTGAGAAGCCCATTTTCATTGTTCTTTTTCTTGAACAGTTCCTGTGGATTACAAGTGGAGATGCCGTAAGAGGAATGGACTCTTAGAGCGACTGTTTAACGAATTGTCTTGTCTAAAAGTACACGCTTTCAAAGACGAGATATGTTTATATATTCGGATCATAGTCTTCGATATGCTTGTCACTTGCAAGCAGATTCATTTTCATGTAACAAACTTTAAATTGATACGTGTACAATTTTCCTAAATGAATTTACATTTACAAGACAATATTCACAATACTAATGATAAAAGAAATTTATCATTGACTTGATCTAATTGAGGACTGTCACTAATTAAATAGATTATGATAGCATGCCACGAAAATAGACAGACGACTTTGAGGACTTGCTATAAGAACACGTGACAGAAGAAAATTTGGTTTCTTAATTTATTATTATTTTTATGGATGAATTGGAAAATCATAGGGGTTTTTAGTAGGCGTGCAATTATTTAAATACGTTTCTTACTGTATGGCATAGAAAATAATATATTAAAAGTAACCTTCATAAAGGAAAAACAATTTGTAGGCATCAAATAATTGATTTTATTGCATTGCACGTAACCTTCATAAAAGAAAAACTAAAATAGTGAAAAGTAGACTAATATTTAATATGGCACGTTGTTATTGTAAATGATTTATTCTATTATTAATCTTAATAGTATTTTTACTATTCAAGTAAACGGAACGACGAAAGAAGAAATTCATGTAGATGATCTTAATATAAACTTCATTTGTTATTTGAATTAAAATTTGAAGAAAAGACAAGATTTTCATTTCAAGATGAAAAGTTCGATCATCTACTTTTCATCCTACTTGTAGAAAATGAAATTATACTAAAATCTTGACTATAGCCTTTTTACGAAAGTAGTGAGTATCATCCTCGAGTAAATTCGAATCTTATGTTCGATCATTGTTTCGAAGAAAAAGAAACAAGAAAAATGTGAAACTTTAAAATGTTGCGAAATACAATAAATTAGGCCACGTAGATAAATCGTAATTAAGGAAGTGGTGAACCATCCTTGTCACGTTGTCCCACGCACAAGTCCAGAATGGAAGTTGTGAAACTTACGAGTTTTCTGTCTATAATATCAACCAAATGAGTTGGTCGGTAGTTGACCTGCGTACTCTCGTCGACGAATGTTAAAAGGTGAAAATTTTGTTATTATGCTTAGGCACTGTTTGATAGAAATTTTTTGTGAAAAGTAATTTTTTTGAGAATTTGTGATTAATAAGTAAAAAAAAATATATGAGTTCACATGTAAAAAAAATTTATTATGAGAATGTATTGCTGAAAAATGAGCGTTTTGGGAGGGGGAATGAGTTTTTAAAAGAGATTTTTGGATACTACATGTACATTAAGATTTACATAATGTCACATGACATTCTATCATTTGTCAGTTCAAAATACAATCAACTTTTTCGTCCAATTTTATTATGTAATCCACTATATATATTTTTTATATACAAGTAGCAAAATCATTTTTAAAAATGGGGGCTCAACAAAGTTTAATAAAGTTGACTTTTTAAATTAACGTTTTAATAACGGTATCAAAGTCTATAAGCATAAATTGATACGTTTAAATCTCAAACCAATAGTTGGATTTCAAAATTGATATGTTTTGAAACTAGCCACCATTTTGTGACAAAATGTTAAAGGTGAAAATTCCGCATCTTTTAAATATGAAAGCAATAATCAACATATAAAAATTTGAAGAGTTCTTAACAAAGTCGATCTTTTAAAACCCTTGACTCGTCAAGCGTAGATTTGTTACATAGTTGAATTTGACTTGATTTCGAATAATTACACAAATGAATTTTAGTCGCTCATAATTAAACGACAAAATTCTATTCTCAATAAGAATCTTTATGAATATTGAGAAATACGGACTATTGACTACTTATAAATTCTGTTTTCAAATATTTATAGAATTGTGAATGAAACTAACGATTGTAATCCTTACTATGTACGAAAAAATTACAAACGACGAAGTTGATGAATTATTATCTTTAATGTCAAATTGTATTAGTGCAATTCCTATTTCAATCATGAACAATTTGATCAATGACCTTATCTTCACATACATTGTACAATCCTACAAGTGGAAGTGCCACTAGACCCAATTTCTCGTACTCTTTCAAATAGATAATGAGTTGTTGTCACAAAAGTCTTAATACACCAAGTCGTACTTGTAGCCTCAATTATGGCTGATATTAATGGACATATCACGTAATTTTGTTACGAGATAAATTTTCTTCTTACAAGATATTTCCACGTTACTATCATAATATATAATAAAAGTTGTTCTTGCCATTTCTCTCTATTTTCGGGATTAAAATTGGAATCGAAAATTAAATATTATAGAGTTGATAATAAGTATAAGATACTTATGTCCTCTCTCTTGCTCTGGATTAAAATTAGAATTGGAAATTAAAGTTTCAAGTTCTTGTCGTAATTTCAATCCTCGACTAAAATAAATAAGACATAAAAGACTGATCATATTAATTGAGAATTATATAGGAATTTCAAGGGCGAGGGAAAGTATTCAAATCTAGAATTCCTTTTTTTCTTTTTCTTTTTTTTTTGACATATTATGGATATGGATGAATGATGGATATTTTAAGAAAAAAATGAATTCTTTGTTGGAACGTGGAAGCAGAATTATTTAGAAATTAAAAATTTATTTAGTTCAATAAACAAGATCGTCTAAATGTTCACGTGCATCCTATATCAAGAATGAAAAATTCGAAATTTTACCTAAATTTAATGGTCACTTCTTTAATAATTATGAATCACGAGCTTCTACCTTTCAATTCCAAAAACTTGATGTTTCAAACCTTTAAATCTTCTATGATATTATCCAAAGTCGAGATTATACCGATGAGTAGACACCTTCTTTTAATTAGATCAAGAAACTAATTCTTGAATTGGACAATGAGAAAAAAATAGTTTTCTCACTTTTTCTCTCTATTCGATTTGAATACTATACAATTATATATTATAATTGTTCTAAAATTTATAGGTCCATCTAGTCTCTATTTATAGAGATAGAATAGTTTCAATCTTTGTACAATAATAATTCCACATTCAAATATGAATTTTAATTAAAATCCAAGTAAGAATTTTAATTAAAGTCTAAATCCAAATAGTTTACATTGAATTACATATGTAGTCCTAAAACTTCAATTACAATTATAATTAAATTTGCAGCTTTCATAATAATTATAATTAAATATAAAATTTATTATAATTACATTTAGGTCCAAAACTATTATAATTATCGTAATTAAGTTCCAATGCTTTATAGAGCTATCATGTGGAACTGATCGAACATATATTATTCAAGCTCCAACAATTAGATTCTATCTAGTCGACCCTAGACCACCCAATTTAATTATTAGTCTTTGTTTTTTCTAATAGAGGCAAAAAACTGAACTTGTAAGATCATAGAAGTTGATAAATTTGTAATACTTTCTTCTGACTTACCGTATATGTATTTTATCCCCGCCGAGATTCGATAATTAGGTATGAGCACGAATGTTCGTTTTGTCCTTCTAATTATTCTTACTACGCAAGTATCATTTTCTCCAACGATTTTGTGAACTAATCAAGATATCGAAGTTTAGTCGTCATTAAACACTGAACTCAAATTTTAACCGTTCAACAAAAAATACTTAAATATTCACTCTACCCATTTTCCAGGGCCGCGGTTCCCGACACAAATTCATGTTCTTCACTTCGCTCACTCAAACTCCCAACTCATCGAGATATTTGACCAGTCGAATTGATTTCACCCTGATGAATCAAATAACTTTTAAAATTACGAAAATATATACATAACCACGTCAAGGGATTTAGATGAAATACATGACGATAAATTGGAATTCAATTCTCCGCACAGTCATACTATAGAATTAAACTCAATACGTGGTCTGTTGAATACACTCTAAGTGTATTAGTGTCACCTTTAACTATTTGTGTGATAAGAATAAATTACAAACCCAAATAATGAATTGGTTAACACTACAAACTTCCAATACAAGGTAACAACCCTTATACATAGGTAATTATTTACGATCAAAATATAAATTATGTCACGTTGTACTTCTCAACGCAAATACCCAACTTATATTATCATAGGTAATTATAGACATTTTAATTTGCATGCTCAATAATTAAATAAATACAATAAATAAAAATAAATTTATTTAATATAAAAATATTATTATTTTTTACATCAGCAAATGGACACACAACCAACCTTTTTTGCATTAAAGATGTTCAAAGACGATGGTGGAGAGTTATCCATTAGATTATTATTAAATACACCCCAATCAACATGAATTGGACCAACATTAGGTCCAATCAATAATTATTAATACAATTACTATGTGCTGTTGATAAGATTATCCCTGTCTCTATTTACGCACTTATAATATGAGCTCCATAATTCTGATTAGATTTTTCTAACCACTAACTTAGCCTATGTTTATAAAAATATTATAAACAATAAAGTCACTTTTCATGTATAAATTTTGAGAGATCCACAAGTACTATCTAATTATTCACTACAATCATTTCCATCTATTTATAATTTAAACCGTTTATAAACACTTCAAAAGCCTGGTATAGTGAGACGAGAATGATCCTTTTACTTAACCCATCTTTTTTATAATCATTTATTTAATATAAACAGTGGATCCTAAGAAATGTGCAATTAAACAGTAGATAAAAGTTGTAAATTATAAAAAAATATGTGATTAAAAATAATGTTTGACCACTTACGTGTTTAGAAAATATTGGCAGATATGGTAAGAAACTGGTTTTTTCAACACAAAAAGAAATAAAAGGAAAGAGACCACTTTTAATGGGAAGTATTGACACAATCCTGCCATCCAAAATTGACTTGCGATTCTATCGAAGTTCCAATGGGACCAAAACACATTTACATGGCAACATACTCCTTTTGAAAATTGGAAGTTCAAATGAAACCAATACAAAAACTATTGAAGCTTGAGGCTAACTTTATTCCACTATTCACCCACCCTAAGAAGGGCATTTCTTTTGACCCCACTACACAACGAGATCGACAATTTTTATTTTTCTTGGTTGTGACTTTTCATAGTGTACTTAATCCATCACATCTTTCTATATTAAAATAGTTCAATTTTCATATAGATACACATTGAATATATCATTTTTAAATAAGAACTTGCACTAGACTCAATTTTAAATTTTTAGTACTTCTCTGATGGATCTAAAGTATACATATATCATGTACCTATACATATTTTTAACTTGAATTGGCTAAAAATCCGACAATTTGACTAGAATAAACAAAATTACAACTTGGGAAACATCCCCGACGTACAACAAATTCCTCCATGTGTCCTAAATAGTCAAGAAAACCCTTAAATATCTAAAGCTCATTTGATGTGGATTGAATTGCGTGAAAATGGAACTCGACGACAATAAAGATGTTCGATAGAGGTCGAATTGAGTAATTTTGTTAAAATGGAAATGAAGTCGACCACGTAACATTCAAATCTTTTGATACAATATCGAGTTGAGGAAAGTTGTAAATTGTATTTTATCGTTATTTTTAAGCCCACTTGATTATTAAGGTTGCTTGCTTGTTATATAAATCATCTTTGAGTCGTCTCCTTCCGCGTTCTTACACTAAAATCTTTAATTTTTTATTTGATGATAAGAAAATATTTTCATTTCCAACCTAATTATCCTCTGGAAATTCTTCGATAAATTCATAAAGAGGAACTCAAAATTGGCCGACTTCACAGTGCAGCCTTTGTACTGTTGGAATTTCATGTTTGGTAAATGACAAGGACAATTGTCTCTACTTTAATGACCATACAAAACTTTGCCGTTTTCACGTTGACATATATTAAAATCAATTTAAACAACTTTCCATTTTTTGTTCTTGGTTTCTTTTTAGGTATGTAATGACAAATATATTTGCCAAATAATGTCGTGGTTTAGGTTACGAACCATGGTCAAAAGGGTGCTTTTCTCTCCAACTATGGCTCTTCTTCGAAGACATATGATATGGTACTAGAATCTTGTTTTTAACTATTCTTAATTTTCAAGTCCGACTGCCCTATGCTTAAAATAAGTTAGACTATTGAAGTGCTAGTCGACTTCCTAGGAACAATCAATGAACAAATAAAAATAAAAAGTTAGAGATAATTTTATATTTGTGTAGAAGTATAAATTATTTTCCGAGTTGGCACAAAACCAAACTAATTACTTGATTTTCGAAGATTTCAAAATTAATGGTTTGTAAAATGTTTTAGTTTAATATTCATCAACTCGAACTAGGCTCGTAATCTAATGAATCTTAATCATACTATTTGCTTTGAAGGAATAATACTATGTAGTACCACGGGTGTTTAACACTAGTTTAGGTGAAAACATATCCTTGGAAGAAGAATGACGTCATTTAACATTAGAGATTATCATCAATCTAGATGACACTGAATTCCTAATTAATTGTCAAAATGGAGTTGAGAAACATTTTAACACCTTTGACAATTCATGAGCAGTCAGTGGCAAATAAACTAATGATTATTTCTACTCCCAACGAAGATTGAAAAGTAATAGGGTACTTATATTGGAAATAAGCTAAGCTACGTTCAGCATAATTACTTTTGTTACGAAGAAAGTACTTTTTCACATTTTAAAGTATTGAATTAATGAAAATAATGGTCAGTTTTATCACATTAGAGGGATAAAGTCAAAAGTTATTCTACTCGTTCATACAGACCAAATATTCTAACATGCCACAGTTGACTCTACCTTTGTCTAACCCTCCTCCCCCTATAAAAATCACGTCCCAAATTCCCCATTTTTGTCCTTGCATAAATCCCAACAACCAAAAATCTAACAAAAGATTCATGTCTTCGTGTTCCACCACCACCACGGCCAAAACCACCGATCAAGGCGGCGGAGACACCAGTATCGCTGCCATCCATCCCGATATCATTCAATCCCACATCTTGAATAGACTTGATGGTCAAACTCTTGCTTCCACCACCTGTGCTTCAAAACAATTACATTCTCTTTGCACAGAAGATAATCTCTGGAGGGATATTTGCAACTCCACCTGGCCCTCCACCACCGATCGCCGAGTCATCGACGCTATTTCCGATTTCCCTTCCGGCCACCTGTCGTTCTACTCACAATCTTTCCCTAATCTCCACCACCGCTGCCGCCCCAAAAAATCGCATCTGCCGCCGGAGACATCAGAGTTAATATCAGCAGTGGATATTTACTATGATGAAAAGTTGATATACTCCAAAGTTATGGTAACCGAAACTCTTTCAGGATGGTTCTTGTGTTCACCCTTCAGGCTGGACCTTCTGGACCCAAAAGAGACTGTGCCGGTGCCGGTGAAGTTCGACGTCGAGGAGGGCATTCTAGAGCAGCGCATGAGGGTGAGCTGGATTTTAATAGACCCAAAAAAGAAACGTGCAGTGAACGTGGCAAGCATGACGCCGGTGGAAACACGGCGACACTGGCTTACCGAGGACATACAGCTGCGTTTCGCCATTGTAATGCCCCGCGGCGGCTGCGGTGGGGATTTGGTGCAGTGTGGTGTGGTGGTTACTTGCGGGGGGAAAGAGGGAGGAGATTTACAGGTAAGGGAGGTGACACTTCAAGTAGAGGACATGGAAGGGAAAATCTTGAATGGGAGTGACAGTTTGGGAATTTTACATGAAGCCATGGATGGAGAAAGAAAAAAAGGTAACATAGATATAGAGAGAGAAAGTTACGAGAAGTTCTTGAAGATGAAGATACAGTATAGAGAGAGAAATCAGAGGAGAGAGAGGAGCTTGGATATAATGTGTATAGCCACTGGAGTCACCATTTTCTTCGCCTGGTGCTTCTTTATTTTGCTTCGTTAATTTCACAGTTATTACAGAGTTTTTCAAGGTTGAAGGAAATTAATTTTCTTTTTCGTTTATGTATTTTAAAGATTTTATGAAATTAAGAAAAAGTTAGATATGTTGGAAGATGTATACAATACAAATATAAAATTCATTTTTCTTTAATTTCTCTATTGAGAACATTTTTGTTTGACTTTATTGCTAGTTAAGACATAATTTGAAGAAAGTTCGAATGGCGACAAAGAAAATTCATTATTATTGATGTCAAGGGAATAAGTTAGAAATATGTTGAAAAACGATGATTATTGAATAAAAAATTTTATTCATTTATTTTATTTGATGGGGATTCAAATTGTATATCGTTTGTCTAACTGCAAATTCGTCTCAATTAATTTCTCAATAATCGATACCGAACAAATGAGCAATATTAGTAGGTAGGGAGGACAAGATCTCAACATGTGACACTTTGTACTTGTTTCAAGTTCGGCTAGGTACATATGGTAGAAACAAATTCACAATCCTTTGGGATTTATCATGTTCTAAAAACGTATACGTTACTATAAATTAATCATTACTCAACGGTACTTTAATAGTGTGAGAGAAAATATTTAAGTAGCTTGTTGTAAGAATATACATTTAAGTCACATTAAATTAAGATTGATGTGACAAGCATATAGCCTCGACAATCAACTCAATTTACACAACTTATTTTCAAGAACGAAGACGACATCCACCTAAATGAAAACACCTATTTCTTAACTATGCCACGCATTTACGACACATGAATTCAAGCATAATAATGAAAGAGGGCGAAATATTTGAACTTTGAAGTTTATGGGAAAATTAACATAATTCTGGCAAATTAAATTTAAAATGGATCGGGCCTACAGTATGAGTGCCACTATCAGTTCAGGAAATTAGATCTCTCGAAATGATATTTGATAATTCGATAAACTAATAACCTCTCCAAGTACCAACAATAAATTTTGCATCTGTAAGTTCATGTCCATGTGGACCCCTCAAAATTTCAGTTTTGAATCGAACTGAACCGTTCGAAAAGGTTTGATTTTAAGTTTCGATTTTAAAATATCACTTATCGAATCGAACTACTTCAATTTTTTATAATTGAAAAATGAATCCCACTAACCGTTTTCAATATGTTAAATTCACTAGGTTGAGCGATTAGCTAAAAAGCCAAAAGGCCCAAAACTTTGATAGGATCCATGGCACATTAGTAAACGGAAGTAGTATGATACGTATTAGGAAGGCAATCTTGAAAAATTTAATCAATTGTTGTTCATTTCAACAATATTCCATACACTACTTTGGTGGAAATTGAGTGCACACGAGTACAAATTTGTCTCCCAAAATTTCAAAGATGCGTTAGCCATTTAAATATCCGGTGTCACTTCTGAGTTTGCATTCTCCAACATTGGTCGGATTCTTGATTCCTTTAATAGATTCTTGAGTGCAAAAATGGTTGAAGCATTAATATATACAAAGAATTGATTGCACATACATATGTTATATTGTTATCATAACATAGAGAGTGAATCATGTGTGATAGTTGAGAATTTTGCACTAATTAATATCAATGAGAGGATAGAACTCAAATGCTATCTTCAGATATATTTTCAAATTATTGTCTATGGCACAAGTAATTCTTTTACACTCTTGATAGTTGTAACCTATGATCAGATATTTTATCAATTTTTTGCATTCTTGGACTGGTATTTTAGCAAATTGAGTAGATTTATGAGCAAATATTTGCACACTTAAGAACTATCAGCTGAATTTGACATATTTAAGACTTAAAATTCATTTTGAATTATTATGACTAAATTTTTGCACTCCTAGACTAACAATTTATGTTGCATATATAATGAGCAGATTTTTGCACTCTTAATGTCAATTTTTCCAAATTGGCTCATTGTAGAAAAATCTTTGGTGAATCTTGTTCGTTTCACACACTACAATTAACTGTTGTTGCTGTTTGCTAATGAAGTGCTGATATTGCTTGCAAATTGCATGTTGTTGCTAATTGTTATTTGTTTTTTGATGTGTACTAGAGCAATGCATTGCTGATTTTTTGGGGCTACTATTGTTGTTTGCAGGGGTGGGCATGAGTTGGGTTGGATCAGTTTTTGCCTCAACCCAAACCCAACCCAACATGATCGATTTGATCAATATTTAACCCAACTCAATCCGTGTAAATGTTGAAATCCAATCCAACCCAATCAAGTATCGGTCGGGTTGGGTTGGTCGGTTTATGACAACTTGTTAATAAAAATTAAAATCATCCAATTGTTTATTATACTAAATTTGAATATGCAAGATTAAATAATAAGTAAATAAATAAATAAATAAAATTATCTATTTTCTTATTCAATCCTCATTAGCCAAGCCACAAAGAACAAAATGCATTTAAAATAACATGTAAAAGTTATACTACATTTCTTATAGGAATGATAGTAAACTCCTCCTCTAAAATGCACCAAGGTAATTAGAGCTACACTATTCACTCATACTTTTTAGGTTCATTTTACATTTTAGGCATTTTACTTTTTATTTTTTTTAAAAAAGTTGGTGAGTCGGGCTGGGCGGATTTATTTGGATTTCATGAGTTAACTCATAACCCGACCCGACCCATTTACACAGCCAACCCACCAAACCCGTGTAAAAAAAACAAAAAAACCAACACAAACATATCGGGTTGGTTCGATTTGAGCAGTTTTGGTGGGTTCGGTCAGGTTTTGTCCACCCATAGTTGTTTGTTAGTTAAACTTGTATTATTTTCGGACAAATATTGATATGTAACATTTATGTTTAAAAAGTTCCTATTGAAGCCTGTATTCAGAATTTTATAGCAATTTATTTATATTTTAAGGTAAACCGTGGATTAGATATTTTATGTGGACTAACATAATCATAATTAATTCGCCACTGAGTAATATACAGTACCTGTTTGATAATGGGCCACAATGCGATTGACTTAACTAATTTTATAGCTGAGGTACATATGTTTCACTTTACACACAATGTTTCAGTTAGCCCAATAAGCTTAGGACATGTATTCAATATGACACAAATGTAACTTATTCTTTGTTGTTGCCGAATAAATCATATATCAGAACTTAATGTCTATCGAGAGAAGAGACAGCGGTGAATTCATCAATTAACATATACATCGAATTCTTTGTCGTTTAAGATTATTAGTGATCATGGTTGTAGAAATCGAATGTGATTACAGTAGTTGATCAAACATGTAAGATATAATGCTTTTATATGTTTACAATTGCTACGAGCCTACGAGTCACACTGTGATTGAGTTAAGAGGATATACAGATTCAAATTTTGCTGGTGAAATTTCAACATAAACGGCTTATCTTTCTCTCTGGTTTTCCTTTTAGATTTCCGTGGTAAAATTTGGTGAATTTAGGTTTGTGAGATGATGTGTGAACAGTTAAAATTTGGTAAAATTTCTAACACGGAGATTCAAATTGGGCCGATGGACTTTCTACTGGTGATGTAACCTACCTCAAATATTGCAGGCGAAAACTTATAAGAAAGAAAGAGAAACTAATGAGAAATTTCCAACAGGTTTCAAGAAAATATTATCATAAGTTTCGAATACAATGAACTCATTTTTTTTCTAAGTTTATAGCTTTTGGCAATATGGAAAACATCAATTTCTATAATCCCTTTCTTTAATCAAATGAAAAATAATCCCAATCACCCAAACAAATCCTTCAGCTTGAATAAATCTGTTTCGTGCACTATGCAAAAAATATACGAATGAACAACATGCTCAAAACACATATTCAATAATTCACTACCGAATAACGAATTTTAACTGTGAACGTTCTTAAATTCATGAATATTCATAAGATCAACTCGTCTTTTGAAATATTGTCCATATACATATCTATTACTTCGACTTGCATCAACGTCTTTAGCACATCTAAGTCCATTTTAATAAAATCAACAAATTTATTATTTTTAGGGGTTGATCTTTTTATAATATTTATTTCTTTGAATTCTTCTGTATTTTTTCCCTTACTTTGTTAAGTATTAGATTGTACTGAATTTATATACCATCTAGACAACTGTTTTAAACCATAAAATAATAATCATTCAAAATAAGTATGTGCAATTCAATCATAGACAATAGAATTATTGCCAGATAACACTTGAAGAATTTAAAAGGGTTTCACCTAAAAAATCAATCAAACTAGATTTAGGGTCTTTTTTTTTTTTTTTTTTACAGAAAAGTCAAAAACTATCTTCGAGATTAAGAGTTGTTTCTTATGTTTGAATATTTTTCTGAAAGTAATTTGTCCGGCTAGAAGATCTTGTAAAAATAGTTTGCGTAATGTTACTTTTTTATTAAACTCTTCTACATGAATCATAAGCAAAAACAGAAGGTTTGCAAGTGAACCTGAATTAATCTTCCTATTATATAACTTGACAACGTGACAATGTGTAAGGGAGACATGTGATGGGACTCCATTCATGACCACAATGTAGTTGTTTTATACAGCAAAGAAATCCTTACAAATCCGACAATAAAAAAACACAAAATTCAGCCGTTAATGGGGCCTACCTCGTGCCAACAATTTCTCTGTTTCTTTCTACAAGTCAAAGTAACCTTCCGTGTATTTGTTTGATCGATGAGGCTGTGTGGATGATGGCATATACACATGTTACCTTTTGCAGTGATTGTATAGTTGCATTTAATAACCATCGCCCATCACCCACCCTAAAATAAAAAGATATATCATGAAGCGACACTTCACTAAACAAGCAAGAAAATTCCTTAATCGAATTCTTTTGAAATAGACTAAATGTCCCTTCATCTCTTCGAATTTGAGATGATAGTTACGACTTTACTCATCAATTCAAGATTATACGGTACTAAATTTTGTTTCGAATTCATATATGAACCAATCATACAAATTTTAACATCCGTTAGTCAAAAGTAACGAGACAACCCATGTTACAAACGGCTTGTCTATATTAAATTTCTATAGATAATACAAAAGAATTAGATGAAAAAAAAAATTATTCGTTGTACACTCAAATGAAAGTGAAAGAAAATTCATCGTCCTAAGTTAATAATTTTAAAAAATTCTTTTGTATAAACATCGAATCATCATCCTATAACCTCCAAGTGAACGCGCGAATTAGTGTATATTACCTTGATCAAATCAGTATTCGAGCTAACTATACATTATACTAGTGTTTTAAAAAGTGTGTTTAGAAGGTGTCTAGGCACGTGAAAAGACAAAATTGATCGCCTAATGCATGATTTTATGTTTAATTTTTATTTTTTTTAGTTTGAAATTCTTTAACATTAAATTTTATATCTTAAGAGTTAAAGACTCTTAAGTCCTTACTATTCAAAAGTCAAAAAAGAAAAAGTTCTCACCACCGTAACTCCATATGTTATCTCCTTAACATGAGAACTTGAAGCAAGAGTGAAGCCAAATAACTCCACCACCCATGGTATTTGTGTTTCTACGTCCAATGTTCCTTTTTTTTTTTTGTAGGAAATGTAAATATTGGACAACAATTTGTGTTGTGTATGATTTGTACATGCATTATAAGTTGTTGATTTTTTATTCTAACTTTCTTAGTGTAGTAAAATGTGCAAAAAAGATTATCTATATTTATAATTTGCTAAGTGTAGTTTTTATTTCATGATTATTGTTTGTATTTTCAAGTTAACTGAAATAATTAATCGTCAATGTTTATAGTTGTAATTAAAATGAAAATAACATAAGAAAATGTTTTTTTATGCTTGGGCTCGTAATGCTTAAAACTTGTTTCTATCATCTAGTCACTCTTTACCCTTATTTGAAGACTTGCAATATATTGTCCAGTATTTGCTAATAAACATGCTTAAATGGGGGAAATGAAGAAGCTAAGTCTGTGGTATTCACTATTCATGAGAAAAATCATAAAGTTAGTCCTCAAACTTTAGTGCTTGTAGTAACTTAGTCCTCAACATCAAAGAAATGAGAAAGTAATCTTGGGGACTAAGTTGCTTTAAGTGTTAAAGATTAGAGACCCACGCTACATTTTTTAACACAAAAAGTATATGCCTATTTGTTGCAATTTAATTATGATGTTTTCTCTGACTATCAGTCCATATTTCTTGGTCTTTCATCTAATAACAGTGAGAAGTCTTATCATAATCATTTTTGGAGAAAACGTTACCTGCCGTTCAACAATCACATCAACAAGTAGGCAATCTTATTTTGTATACCGTGGGCAGGAGAATAATTTCTTCCACCTAATTCAAAAGGTAACAAAATTTTATCTCTTAGTATTTGAAGAATTCCCATTATCCTTGAAATTGTACATCTTAGAAAAGACAATGTGTAATTTCAAAATAAGATCTTCTTAAAAGTATATCCAAGTCATGCAAAAATTTCGCTAGTATAAATTTTGATTAGACAAAAATTTACCTTTTACCTAATCTTTAATATTTACTTAATATCATAAAACGAATACGGTAGAAATAATACTTGCAAATATATATACTTAATAATCACTTAATGAATTTGAAATTCTTTTAATAAGCATGTCACTTTATAATCTTGATCCAAGTTTATATGGAAATGAATTATACGGCAACGAACGTACTACAAGAGAAATTATACTTTAAATGAAAATTCCTTTCTGACTGGAACAAAATAGTTAACTTATGGAGAAGTAAACACGAGAGAAATTAGTTTTTAAAAACTGCCAAAAGAAATTATAGTTAGTGTACCTAATCTATTGGAACCGGTCATTAATTCAACTTCCAATTAGTACTAAATGGGTTTCCGGTCTTGATTTTGTAGCATATGGATCCCCACGATATTTTTGGTCCATTTGAATAAAATCCGATACAAAATTAACATGACTTAAATTATTTAAAGGTAAAATTGTAGATATAGAATGTTTAATGAAGTGTGAACCCTCGGTCTTGATCTTTGGCGAGAGAGTGTATCATCCCTATTAGTCAGTATCCAAACTCTCAAGTCAGCTATCAATTATGATATTTATATCTTAGGTCAGTCCTGAATCGAAATGAGATCTTTTGGTGGGCAAGGTTGCGAAGTCGTAACCGATTTGTCAGCAGCTACCGTTTTCAAGTCAAGTTCCAGTCTGTAGTCCAAAACAAGAAAGTTTCTCAATAAGGCTAGTTTGGAAGAGCATTAAGGCTTTCGAAAAACAAGTACACACTTTTTTATTCATCAAACACTGACCTTTTTAAAAACAAATACACCTACAAACTTATGCATACACAAATAGAAAGTCATAACGATCTGAACTTTGAACAAGCAAGACATTGAAGATGGTGGCGGGTGGTGCACATTAGGGCAGACATGGTCTTGGGGAGGCAGTGTAACAATGAATATTACAAATGATGACGACGACGGTTATGATGGTGGTAACAGTGTAATAAGGTATAATACAATTGGTTGTGGCGGCATCGCATATGGTGGTGGCAATGTAACAATATATGTTACAAGATATTGTCATGGTAACAGTGTAATAAGATATGTTACAAGTGGTTGTGGATGCAACTCCATGGTGGTGACATTGTAATAATATATGTTACAAGTGGTTGTGACGAAAAGCATAACAAGGTAGTGATGGACACGATAGGGAAAAGATCGAGAGTTACAAATGTAACACATATTGTACTAAAAGGAAATTCTCTACTCATATAAGTTATTTAAAAAATGATGAAAGACAAGAAGCTCCTTCTCCGTTCCTTCCTTTTGTCCAATCTCATCTTACGTTCCCTCCTCGGCGCCTAGGCTCAACCATTGAGACTCACATGCACTTATCGCACCTTGTAAATCGATACCTCAGAAAAGACAAATGAAAGAAAAATGAGCATTACAAACAATTTTAATTATGCGAGTGTAAAAATGTGATTTAAACGTCTAAACCTTGAATTAGAGACCCACTTATTACAAATTCAAGTTTGAGTACTTTGTTCTTTTTTTCAAATATATTGGGGTCTTAACTATATTTTTCTCCAAAATTCAAATGTATACAACCTACTCAAAATCAAAATTGGTAAGCATTCATCAAATTTAATACTATAAAACTTTTCCTTTTTTATGAAAAAGAGGAGAAACTGATGACTCTCTCTCTCTCTCTCTCTCTCTCTCTGTTATCAATACACACATATGTATATGTGCATTGCTTTCCCAACTATAAGATGAAGCTTTAAAGTTGCCAGTGTTTCACATGCTGCTTCTCTTTTCTTTTCCCTCTCTGGAAGTTTGAAACAAAAGCCTATTACTTTAAAAGGGCACCAATTTGCATGCCATCATTGCGTATCAGTACAGTTAATAAGGGTACGTTCAATACTTTGCTCATTTAGCTATCTTTTTTGACTGATAAAGCATTTTAGAATAATCTTTCACAGTATTTTTTTGTTCGCATCACATAATTTATAAAACAATTTGAAAGTGCCATATACAAAGCTGATATGTGTACCAAATGTATAGCTTTAAATCTTTTTGCAATAACTTTGATTGTAGAGATTCGTGGTATTGATATGAGTTGGATTGAGTGAATTTTGAAACCTGGGTTCAGATTTATATATTGAAAATGCCAAGGGAAAACTTGAAATTTGATGGGAAAATTGGACAATCCAAGGTGAGAAAAAGAGGGTGTTCATCGTCATCTTCATCATCATTAGTCCAGAGTTATCGGTTAAAACGGGCGATTTTGTTGGGGAAAAGATCGGGTGGATCACACATTCCTGTCCCAATATGGAAGAGGATGAGTACAAGATCACCATCGATGAAAAATGGCAAGTGTTTGGTGGCAAATGTTGGTGATAAAGCTAAAGATTTATCGATTACAGCCCGAAAATTGGCTACCATGTTAAGGGAGTTTAATGGGTTTTCTTCATCTAGAGCGACGAAAGAAAATTTGGAGAAAATAAGCGAATTAGGAATAATTAGGAAAAGTGGGATTTTGAAGGTATTGAAATTGGATTCAATGCAATTTCACTTGTCTGATCCATTTCATATTTCATGTTTCTGAGGTGGAATTGCATTTTTTTTTTTTATAGAACTGGGCATTTTTTTTCTGCAGATTACATTGAAATTTTCTGTGATTTTCTGGTTTGAATTTGCAGAGAATGAATCCCTCTAAAGTGGGCAGTCATCGAAGAAGATTATCGGCTGGTTCTCAAAAATTTCTGCAGTCTGACAGTAATTTGGGAGGCCTTATCTCTCCTCACAACTTCTTATTCGAGGTAACAAAATGTGTTCCTTCCTTCAGTAACCTTAGTCGATGATTGTTTTATCAGGAAAGAGTCGCACCGAATGAGAGAACCCATTAGGAGTAATATTAGCTGGATGAATGGCTGCAATTCTGCCTGACCGATAATGAAGTAATGACGAACCTAAATCTAAGATCCGATTAAGTCTGATCTGATACCATATTAGAAACTATGAACTAAAGGTAATTGAGGCAGAAAAATAGAAGAATAGGAGGAAATGTGTTACTGTTCTGTGTAGAGCAAGACCCTTAGGATTACAAATGAATAACTTCCACTATGATTTCCACCTTATTACCCCGGCCGGAGATCCTTTTGTTTCATGCGCATATTAATTACACGATATTACTATTGTGGAAATAACTGTAGTAAATGTAGAAAATAACAAGAGAATTGTGAAAATCAATATCTTTAGTACTTACTTTTGAATAGTCCTATTTTTATGGCTTCTTAGCACTGGCCATAGGATCCAGTTTGTAGGTTCTGGTATCCTACAGAAAATACCTTTCATTTTCATTGGCATGGTTTTCAAATTGTGGCTATACACTTTCAGGAAACAAAATAGAGTCGGTGTCTGTCTACATCACTACATGTATTTATAGAAAAATTTCCCTATTTTATGCAATGATGATAGTATTGATAGCATTTACGGCTTTTGGAGCCACTCATTTGGCCTAATAGAACTGTGCTTGAAGAAATGGACAAATCCTTGTTTAGACCAAGGAACAGGGAACATGGCTTAGGTTTTTTCTGGGAGCCACCTATGCTGACATCCCATATGGTTGTTGTGGCCATGAATTGATTCAGAGTTAAAACTTTCGTTTTGTCATGTTGTTTTGTATATAGGTCGAGTAAATTCTATAGAACTTGAGATTGGGAAGTATCGAATATCGGTGGACTAACAATCTTCCGTTTGCTTTTAGCAGTATACAATATTATTCATGTCCTCTTAGCAGAATTTCGTACGCTAAAGCAGGGAATATGTTGATCAAATTATTAAGTTATGCAGGTTGATCTGGCACAATCTCATGGTCAGACCCCTTGCAGACATGCAGTTGGAGAAAAGAATCGTCTCAAGGATGTGCATAACGGGCTCACAACATCTAAAGAACTGCTCAAAGTATTAACTCGTATTTGGCGCCTTGAAGAGCAACAATCCACTAGTTTATCACTCGTCTCATCTCTGAAATTTGAACTTGAGCGCGCATGTATTCAAGTCAATAAGTTAATCCAAGAACAAAAGACAAATAGAAGTGAGGTTGATATACTGTTGAGGCAGTTTGAAGAGGAAAAGACAGTTTGGAAAATTAAAGAACGAGATAGGATTCACAGTGCCATTACAACTATATCTGGAGAGCTAGAGATCGAGAGAAAGCTGAGGCGACAAACTGAGAGACTGAACAAGAAACTTGGTCGAGAATTGGCAGAGACAAAGACGTCTTTGTCTAGGGCAATTGAAGAACTTGAAACCGAGAAGAGGGCACGAGAGATATTGGAACGAGCCTGTGATGAGTTAGCCCGAGGCATTGGAGAAGACAGAGCCAAAGTCGAGGAACTAAAAATACAGTCGGCGAAAGTTCGCGAAGAAGTGGAAAAGGAGAGGGAAATGCTTCAGCTAGCCGATGTGCTCCGCGAGGAAAGAGTGCAAATGAAGCTTTCGGAAGCTAAGTATGAATTTGAGGAGAAAAATGCAATTGTAGACGAGTTGAGGAGTGAACTTGAGTCCTATTTGAAGTCGAAAACAGGTAGGGAAGAAGATGAGAGCCCCCCGAGCTGTGAGAAAATCAAGCAGCTCGAGAAATATTTAAGGGAAACGCTTCCAGGCTCGTGCCCCTACCAAGATAAAGAGAAGGAAAATATCGAACCAGTAAATAAAGAGAACCCAGGGGAAGAAGATGATTTAGCCGATAGTGATCTTCACTCCATTGAGTTAAATGTGAATGATATTAGCAAGAGCTATGAGTGGAGCAATGGTATTAAAAACGAGCCTAGGAACTCAGTCGATAAAATGAAGGCGAGGATGTCTATTTCTGAAAAAAACAAGAAACCAAACATCTCCTCAGAAACAAGATTTTCAGATGGCATAGAGTGGGAATTCACCAGTATACGAGAAAAATCAGACGTGTTCGACAAGAGAGAATTGTTTGAGTTTTCTTCACAACCTTGGAAGAAGAATACTGAAGATGAAATCGAGAGATACAATATGATTAAAGATCTCAGAGATCACATTGTGTCTGGTTCCAGAACAGCATACTCCCAGAACATGGCTGGTGGTACTATGAACTGCAGCCAACTCAATGTCCCGGTGCAGGATCCTAATGGGGGTGGTATCTGAAGAATTCAAAGTTTGATACGGGATAGAAAGTTTTTTGCTTTCTTTTACAATTTATCCGGTAAGGTAGATTGTACAGTATTCGACTATAAAGAACTGTTATACTTCCTAATCATGTCGAGTACTGCGTATCAAATCATAGCCTAATACAGTTCTCACATATTTAGTAGATAGGCAACATTTCTGATGGCTGCTACATTTGCCTTGATAGCTGCCTTAATCTGGATTCAAATGTGTAAATTTTTTTTTTTTTGTCATCTGCAGAAAAGTTGTACAAAATATTCCACTTTCAATTGGTAACTTATTATTACAAATACTATATATTTGACATACACATGTTTCAATGGCTCACAAGTGTTGGTTCAATGTCACCCAAACACAAGATGCCCCAACAATATAATCCCAACGATTTTAACTAGGTTTAAAAAGGGAAGTTTATCGCTTTTATTTTACGACAACAAACCGCAACTTTTCTTAGTAAATTCAAGGTCGATTACATCTATGAATTGTTACATTAAATGAAATATCTAATGCGATTACATTCTTTGCAACTATAATAGATTATGCTAAATTTTGATTCGTCTCGTTTTCTGCTAAAATGTTAACGGACATATAATTGCTACAGCAAATGAGAGTTCTTTAGATCTATACAATGCATGTCTCACAAATGTCGTGCACGTGTTCAAAAAATGAAAAACGCCACTCTTTCTAAAAGAGACAATAAGGGGTCGTTCTCTCTATATTTTAGTTTTGTATTTTGAGTTTTGAATTCATTTTGGGTTTTGTGTTTTGAGTGTCCATTTTGAGAATATTGAAAATGTGTTCTTTTTGGCATTTGAAAAATTGTTTTGAAAACACCCAAAACGCGTTTTGAAAATTTTGACTTGATTATAACTGAAAACGTCCAAAACGACAAATTTGTCGTTTTATGTTTTCTTTGTAAATTTTTAACTTGTTTTCAAAAACGTGTTTTCGAAAATGGGAAAGAGAACGCGTTTTCATTGCTTTAGAAAATCGAAAACAAAAAACGGTTTGAAAACGATAAAAAGAACGGCCCTAAACTTTTGTATTTCCTAACCACTAGATGATAACTTTCTTACATTTTTAGTATAATTTCTTATGTATATTCCTGAGTGAATAAATATTGAATTAATAAATATTAACGTACGTTTTCAATCTCGTCACTAATCCCATCAAATTTGTGTAATGTTGTTTGTATGGTTTCATTTACATAAATAAGAGGGCCCTTGACCGTATCCTGGCTGACACCCAAGAAATGTATGAGGATCATGTCTCAAACATTTCTCTTCCAATTATAAGTAACTTGTTTTCCATTATTTAGACCACATGCATGCACTTGAATCATGGCCAAGTGGGGATTGCAATGAGACTCCAAAACCCAAAACGTTTTAACTTAATTTACTTACAAGTAACAGCTAGAAATAAGTTTTATTTATTTTGATAGCTAGTAAGGTAAGGGTTGTTGCCATTTCTTTTTGTATAAAAAAAAGGACAATGAGCTTATCTAAATATATTTGAGAATGAAAAAATTGCTTAAAAGTAACTTTTCAAAAGTAGCCAAACATGCTTCTAAACATCAATTGACTTGTAATTGTAAGTATATCATTGTCATTATTTTGGTGCCCAGATGGATCATAGATGCAAATTAAGCCTTATTTGATAGGGATTAAAATTTAAAGTTTAATCTAAGTCAAATTCGACAATAAAGTTTAACCATATATTTTATGGAAACCACAATTTTTTAACCACAAATTTTATCAACTTTTATCAAAATCTACTAAAAATCTATTTTCAATTTTCACTAAACAGGCTAAAAATACGATATGGTTGAGACGATTCTAGTTAAGTTAAATCTTTTACTGTACAAAGTAATAATGGAGCCAAATGGTAAGAAAAGATAAAGAGAGAATTGCAGCAACGATCTCTAACATTCAATTTATGCAAGCAGAAATCATTAACCTTGGAAAAATTTGTAGTTGAGATCCAAACATACATTTGACCGTTAGTTGACCAAACTAAAAAAGGTAATATGGTAACTTTGTATTTATCCCTTAAATAATTAAAACAAAATAAAAGAAAACCAAAAATTAGAAAAAACACCCACGCCCACCAAACCGCAACTGCCACCCACCCAGTCACACGCCGCATCGTAACAGCCAGCGCCACGACAAACCGCCCACAACGTCGCATGATTAAAAAAAAATCGTCCAATACCTCATCGATGGCAGCATCTACAATTCTTCATCTTTATTCACCATTTTTTTTCCATATTATTCAAACCCCACAGACCCATTATTCCTAGAATTCTTCCCACTTTTAAAGCCCTAAGTTTCAAAATCAAAGTCACGATATCGATTTAAAGCAAACTGCAGAAATTAAAAGCCACCACATCGATTTAAGCAAAAAATACGGAGAGTTTTTTGATATTTCAAATAAATGCTTTTCGAAGTATAACGTCATGATTGATCCATGTCATTAAAAAAATATATTTTTTTAATACTCATTTTCAAGCACACAATATTGAATAAAATAATATTACACATAAATTAAAAAATTTTCCTTTCTTTTTAACCGCGTATTACAGATATGCCGTCATCCGCCAAGGAAGAAAAGATTCGCTTATAACAGATACTTCACCTTAGACAAATGAAAGGAGAACTTGACACGGTGCTATAGGGATAGAAAAATTGCAACAAAGATCCCAAACCTTTCATTTTATTGCAGAATACACTTCAATTTTTCATTTTTGAGGCCGCAGTCCCAAACCTTTAACATCCATTGCAGCTAAAGTTGACAGATTTCATCCACTCATCTGTTAGTCACCCTAGAAAATTAAATGTTTTTAACTCAAATTAACAAATTAAATGAGGGGTAAAATGGTCACTTTACATTTTCTCTAACAAAAACTTAAAAACCTATAGAAAATCTCAAATTGTTGTCCGTTTCACCAAACCTCAAAACGCACAAATTGGGTTTCTTCAAAATTAAAAACTCTATTATGAGAAATTCAAGAAGAAGAGATAGTAATTAGTCCAAATCTCTCCCAATCTGTGCACTCCAAGAATTCATGATTAAGATGGTATTAAAACCGTGACCACTCTAGTAAACCATTAACCAAGTTATTGTGTGTTCTCCGGACATATAATTCGTGTCGAAGAGACTACAATACTCGAGCAGCACTGAGGACTCTTTCATGATGCTAACGAGTTGTCATGTGATATTACAACACAAACAAGATTAGATTATTCCTAACGAATAACGAAACCGACACAAGCAAATTGAAAATAAAGCAGAACTATATTATAAATTTCTTCTAAGTAAGACCTTGACTCTTTGTTCTTGAAAATGGTCTCTTGATAATTAATACTTAAAATACAATTATTAAACTTTTTATAATAGTACAGTACTAAAAATTACAAGAACATTACACCAAAAATAAATAAATAAAATTATTTTATCTTCTCCCGTCGCGGCCTGCGGCTCTTGGGAGCCATTTGGCATGAAATATGAAACACATTATTTGCGTTTTCGTCCAAACAATATACTTTATTACAACTATTTAAGATTTTGTTGAAAGAGACTAAAAGTCAAAGTCAATACCATGATGGTGGGACCAAGGAGAAAGCCGAAGTAATCAGCAAGTGAGAATTTTCCTGATTATTTCCTGCTTTATTAAATAATTAAATTAAATTAAAATAGAAATAAATTATGTTCCAGTCCCGCCCCGCCCCTAGAGCATTGTAGAGAACGTAAATCGCGGGATGTGATTTAGCAAGTCAGGGTACAAGATCTTTCATACTAGTGCCCACAAAGAGTCCAATTTCATACCTTGTAAGATACAGGAATCGAATCATCTCACTGTTTCTGCCAGCTCAGTAGAAA
The DNA here is from genome assembly GCA_903798385.1 of Fraxinus cuspidata. NCBI lineage: Eukaryota > Viridiplantae > Streptophyta > Magnoliopsida > Lamiales > Oleaceae > Fraxinus > Fraxinus cuspidata. Next base: position 29,710 of record CAIGRP010034278.1, read on the forward strand.
TGACCTTACTCATTTTCTTTGCACCACTGAGCTATGCATCGGGAGCGATTAATAACGCGTTTTTATTTCATCGTTTGGTGGTCATTTTTTTGAAAAAAAATATTATTTTGAATAATGATTTTTTGAAAAATACGTGATTAAAAAGTAATGATTTTTTTTGAATTTATGTGTAAAATATTTTATTGTGTGAATGTATGGTTGAAAATGAGTATGTAGAAAAAAAAGTTTTGAAAGTATAGAAGACAAATGATGAAATTAGATTTTTATTAATTTTTTATAAAAATTGATAACATGTGGATGAAAAGTAGTGAGTTTTTTGAAATATATTATTAAAATTAATTGTTGACTCTAACTTAAAATTTAATCCATTTTTTAGCAGAACCAAACATGACTCATATAGTAAAGTACAATAGCTAACATTCCAACGAAGTCATGAACGCATTGAATCGTGTAACAGTTTTGCCTTTGAAATTAGTTGATAGCGTTTAAATTATAATTTCACAAAATATGTGATATAAATTAATAAAGAAACATGCAAAATTACAAAATGTTTTAAGATACACTTTCAAAAATAAGAAACTTTTAAAAAAAGTTTCAAAATTCAAGTGATTACATTTGACACCACCTGATAATATGTCAATGTCACGATAACACAAAATTATGGTTACAATCACAGAGACACAAATTGTGAATCACGATTACAAATCTAGTCGCAATCACAAATTTTTTTAAGGTCATATATTATTTATTGATCACAAATATTCATTTTATCAATCACTTATTGTTTATGATCACAAATTATACATTTTATTGGTCATGATCATCCAAATAATTGATCACAAATATTATTCATCCAAGTCCACTACCACCAACCATCATCACCATTTGCAAAATGACCTCGATTTGAAATTGTAAATAGGGACTTGCAATTTCATAAATTGCACTTGAGACCCCAACCCAAAATCCTAATTTCTCCCCCATTCTTCCCTACAATGTCTCGCCATAGGAAGTGCATTGAGAACAAAGTTGTTGCAACAGCAACGTTGGGGAAATGGTGGTGGCAGAGGGCGGCGACGATTGGTGGGTGGGGGTGAGATACACCTGATTTTTGAAAGAAAAAGACTTATTTTTGAAATGATAAATTGAAAAGTAAGTGCTGGTGTAATTTCCATAATGAATAATAAGTTGTCAATCCATGAAAATAGAAAGTACAATTTACAGACTGCCAAACATGAAGTCACTTCACTACCAAAGTAAGATTAGTTAAAAATAAATTGAACCCTGCCGTGTATTTGGACCGAGCCTGTCTCCGTCATCTTAGTTACAAACACACTGACTTACTGATGAATGCATTGAACTTGGACCCTCCGCCTCTTTCTAAGCAACATCATCCACCCTCCATATTTCTTCCTATATAACATGACATACCCAATCCCTACTGTAAACAACTACAAGCCCTTCTCTCTAATTTTCTTTTGAACTGGAATTCTGCAACCATGAATTTTCCTAATAATACCCACAAACCGATAACGATCCGAGAAGTCTGGTGTCAAAATGTTGAATCGGAATTCAAATTGATCACGGATCTTATTGACGACTACCCATTTATTTCCATGGACACGGAATTCCCCGGAGTTATCTTCAAACCCAATCCGGCCAACAAATTTAGGCACGGCCTACGTAGACCGTCGCCTTCAGATCACTACCAGACACTCAAGTCAAACGTTGACGTTTTGAACTTGATCCAGCTTGGGCTTACTCTCACCGACGCTGATGGGAACCTCCCCGATCTCGGCTCGGACCAGCGATTCATCTGGCAGTTCAATTTCTCCGACTTCGATGTCTCGCGTGACTCTCACGCTCCGGATTCCATTGAGTTGTTGAAGAACCACGGGATTGATTTTGAGAAGAACCGGGAATCGGGGATCGACTCCGCGTTATTTGCAGAGTTGATGATGAGTTCCGGGTTGGTTTGCAACGAATCAGTGAGTTGGGTTACGTTTCACAGCGCGTATGATTTCGGGTACTTGGTGAAGGTTCTCACTCGCCGCGCGTTGCCTAGTGGGCTGAAGGACTTTTTTGAAATTCTCAGGGCCTTCTTCGGGGATAATATTTACGATGTTAAATACTTGATGCGGTTCTGTGAGAGTTTGTACGGGGGATTGGACCGTGTGGCCCGGACGTTGGATGTGAACCGGGTTGTCGGAAAGTGTCATCAGGCCGGTTCAGATAGCTTGCTGACGTGGCATTCATTTCAGAAAATGAGGGATATTTATTTTGTGGATCGTGGGCTTGAAAAATATGCTGGAATATTGTATGGATTAGAAGAGTATTAGCGATGACAAAATAGGATTATAATCATAAATAATTCGATTAATTCTTTGGGAAAATTTCTTGGGTTTTTCTTTGGACAAAAGAACAAAAGCTAATTTTGCAAATTGGTAATTAATCTTTAATCCAATACAAAAATACGTGCTCAATACCGATAATGTAAAAGAATTTTTGTCCTTCGATAAACTAAAAAGAATGTTTATTAAGCATGTTTCGAAGAAAAGATTAGAGGATATATAATAATATTTTTAAAAGGAAAAAGAGAGAAATATACTATTATATTTATTCAGGATTGATTAATACACATTAATGTATATCATGATTGATGTACGTATAGCATTATTCAAATGAAAATTGGGGCAAAATGTTCCATCAGTGTGTGTGGATGATCAAACTAAGTACCAAAGAAAAGTGCATCAGATGGTGTTATATGAGATGACCTCATATGTGCACCCCCCACATCCACTATAGCTCTTGAAAAAAACAGTTTCATTTCCCTACATTAAGTGGTATCAATGTTGAATGTTTTGTGTTCAAATTGATGATGGAGCATTAACTTCAATTGGATGGATAGTGCAAGAATATGCTTGAAATGGAAGTGAACCCGATAGATTGGGTTTGTGGTGAATTTCTGAACTAGACTATGGAGTAATTTGGACCATGGACTATCACTTTTGGGCAAAATGGTAACAATCCCCCTATATCAATTGAAAAATCACGAGAAACAGTTCAATGTGGATCATTATAGTATCCTTGATTTACTTCTCACTAGTCTTCACACAATTGAAACTTTTTTGACACACAGTGTTACCTCCATAGTACACTCAAAACAAATACGAAAGAAAAGTTTACCAGGTAGTCTTACATGAGTTGACCTCATATGCAGAAACATGACTATATCTATAATAGGGAACTTCAAAGTCAAACTCTGCATCTAATTTGGAAGGATTATGCACAACAGCCTATCTATATGTCATGACAAGATACTACAACAAATTTGATCATATACAGCGATTAAATCTGACTGAAATATACTCATTGGATTATTGCTATTACAGGAATTATCTAAACAAATATTATACAATGATCCACTTACCTCCTTCCTCCATTGTCTGGCATCATGTGGACTTTTTAAGGATCTTGGTTCAACTGCAAGACCTTCGAGGTGATTGAAAGAATGCTAGCACGAGAAATGATTTAAGCACTCTTCTCAGGATTTGGGTTTCCAACTTCTTGTCTTTTACAACGATCATGAGCTATCTTTATTGTGGATCATCATCAAATCCACTTGAATTCCCTGTCGTGCTAGTTATAGAAGGCATTTCAGTTTGTTCAGGCTGTGGTATTTGGGCCGGTGGTATGCTAACATTAGGCAAGGCATAGTCTTCAGGAACTGTGCTCAAGCTATCCCAGTTCACCCCAGCTATAGTTTAGAGTCATGGAATTTTGTATAATACATCTTATGAAAAAACTAAAAAAATCACATAAAAGAAGCAGAAAGTGACGATAATTAGGATACGATCTGTCCTCCACATGTCAGTGATACTTATATCAGCATCCGACAATAACCAATAATCGGGATCGTTCTATAAACGTCAAAACAAGCATATTTAGCAGTTGAGCAACTAGTACAAGAGAGAGGCAATCCTGTCCTCTGTAACTTTTCAACAACAAAAAAAGGCAAAGATTGTTCATGCGTTCTAGCGTCATTAAATTTGTTTGTGATGATCATTATTTTTTAAAGCGTGACTTTGTTGCTATTGGAAAACAATGTGCGTGATATGAAGCAATTCTAAAAATGTCATGAATTTCATTAGTTCATATCAATCTGCATCTTTGAATATTCAATCAAATAATATTATACCATTCCGTAAAATTAACTTACATCAACATCTGGCACAATCTTCAAGATTCCACTCACAAAATCCTGCGATGTACTTGTGTCTGAGCACATTCTCTGAGCTTCTAGGTTCTGAAGGTCAGCTTCATTTACTCTTATCTCCTCAGCTACTGGTGTTGCAGAAGTATTCTCATCAAGTGTTGATGTTGAAGGGATGCTTGGTTGCACCTCGACCCCATTCATCTCCTCAAATTTCTCTTCAAATTGACTAAATTGAGTATTAAGCAGAAAATCAGAAACAAATAAAAAATGTAACACACATCAGTTGATCAATAGTCTCCCTTGGGATAGAGGGTCAACTTCGATCATAAAGTGCAAGGTGATAATGGATGCACTTCCTTACAAGAAAGAAGTAAAATACCTGACAAGGTAAACATCTATAGGTCCCATTGTGCTCCGGAGAACTATTCTGTATCTCCTCTGTGGATAATCAATTGCCTAAATGAATCAAGGAAATTCATGAGTAATATATGCAGGTGCAAATTCGTCCCCAATATTTGGCTATAAATTATTCATTGCCTTTTCAGAAGAAAGTAAAGGAAATTAACCTCATCAGGATCTGGAACTTCTAAAGTGGTGCCATGTGGAGCTTTAACCGCTATCAAAGTTTCGTTCTGATGTAAGGAACATACCTATGTATCAGTAAGAACCTACCGACCAAAGAAAGCAGTAGGAGAACTGATGTGAAGTACCTGAAAGCAAGGTAAACTCTTGATGTCTTCTTCAGTCACAAAAAGCCACCTGGTGAAGAAGTAATGTAAGCACAACAGGTATCAACACAGAAGGGAGGGAGCCAAATGTCCACATATTATTTAGTATCTAAAGACCAAGGAGTGCTTTACTTTTGATTGTTTTCATCTTCACTAAAGCCTCTCAATTTCTCTTGCGTTTCTCTGAAACAAGCAAAAATACGAGAAGCCTCAGCATGATTGGGACTTTTACCAGAACAAATATGTTTTGCATCATCAAAATACCTTATTTGTTCATCCAATCTGCGCTCCTCCATATTTAAGTTTGCTACTTCTGCCTGCAGGGTGCAAAGAGCTGATGAGGACTGAATCTAGTAACTTCTGGAAGTACGAATCCATCTCTCTTCCGTTTTAGTTTGAAAACTTGCAGCTCGTTGTACATGGGGAAGGATTAATAAACCATTGGATGTATATGAAGCAGCATTTTTAGTACATAACATGAAATTAATAGACATAATTTGATGTTGCTTGAAAGTGTTTCTTTTCAACAGGTAGTTACAAAAAAAATTCACAAAATTTCTGATCGCTGATGGCTATATATGTCTATCTTGTTTTCTGATATTGAACAGTTTCACACAGGTTATTCAATGTACAGATAGAATAGACAGAAAAAATTAGTATGACAATGCCAGAAAGACACGGTAAGATTGGAGTATAAGAATAATAAGCTAAAACCAAAATTGGCAGCAAAAGCCAAAAGAACCACAAAGATATTTAGACTGTGCACATGCAAATGGACATGTATTTCAACTGGACTGGAACTATACCCAAGTCTGCCAAGTCTATAGATGTCAACCAAAAAATCATATTTATATTTTATGATCATACCTGAAAGGTAGGGAGATTCTCATCCACTTGCCCCGGTCTCGAGACATCCAGACCCCTGTTTGATAATTATATCCATTAGTAACTTCCCTGTTCAAATTGATCACCAATGAAAAGGAAAAACATTATACAACAAATAACTTCCATAATATAATTTTCAAGAGTGCTTCCATACTTCCACTGGATTCTGTTTTTGATTTTCTTTTCTATAAGACCAATGCCTTCAAGGACATTTGTTATGTCGTATATACGCCTTTTCTGCACCTGTTAAAAGATAAAACTTTCAGTTTATCGGATGTAATCAAATGTGAAGCATCAAGTGGAAGATGTATTCACCTCTAATCTGTCGGCAGCTTTATTTAGATCAAGAATACCATCTTCTGCATGTTTGATCAGATTAATGAACTTTTTTGTTAAGAGACCTGGTTAAGTAAAATGACATTGTTATCAGTATGTCCTAAATATCACACTCCAATCAGGATAAGCAGCAAGGGAAAGGGAAGAAAGAAAGGAAAATTCAACAGTTCGAGCTTAATAAATTACCTAGGGAGCTATCATACCGAGATGCACCAACTGGAGTGAGATTATTGCCGGAATGAGAACCTGTGAGTTCATAATAGATATTTATAAAAGTTTTATCATTCTTTTCCTTTGTAACCTTTTTGCTCTTTCAGAAATAAGCAGGACAAGATGCCGAAGAGTAAGACAGAGGGGGGGACAAAAACAAAGATGAACAGATTTATTACCTACCCTCCATTACCGTGGAAGCAAGAACAAAGCCCATATTTGGTAGGAATTAAAATCTAAATTTTAATCTAAGTCAAAGTCAACAAATAATTTTAACCACACATTTAATAGGACACAACTTCTCAACAACACATTTCATTGACTTTTATCAAAATCTACTAAAAATCTTATTTTAATCCCCATCAAAGAGGGGCAAAGTAATAATTAACTTAGAGATCCGGAATTAAAGATTTGTACCAGTAATACTCACCAATATTTGCCACATGAGTGTGAGATTCAGCTTTACTAGCCTTTGGTGTCCTTGGAACTTTTTGGGCCTTCGCTACTTTTCCTGATACTGGAGTCTGAAGAGGACCCTTGATGACACCATCAAGGTTAGGACTCTGGTTCTGTTCAACAGATTCCACTGCACAGGCTGCTGTATCATTCCGCTTCAATGGCTGACACAATTTCATGAACAAGCCATCAACATAAATTCTAAGTGAATTTAAGTTTGTCTTGGCAGACCAAACAAAATGCTGGAGTTAAAAGAAGATTTGCTTTCTATGAAAGACAGCACAACTCCAGTGTAATTGTAATGTAAGAATCATAAAGCCTGGATAACGATTTTTAAATAGAGAAGCTAAAAAGCAAAACTCAAGACCAACCTTATGGCACATACATTGCAAGGAACTCCAGTTGTTAGACAATAATGATAATGCAATCATCAAATTCGTAACTGAAAACCCAACTACAGCATATCAAAAATGACACATTGGCAGGTATTTATGTAAGTTCCTCTCTATGTAAGATGTCTCACCAAACATTCATGAGTTACAATTGAAATTAGCAGACTACATCCGTTTGGTGATACACCAAGATATAATGTCAAAAATATGTTTAATGAGCTAAAAGCTGCCATCTACATCATTGTTAAGAACAAGCACCTGATTTAACTCGTTTAATCAAGGCTTGTTTGGGAATTGCTTATAAATATAATTGGTCAAACTTCTTTTTATCCACAAACTTCGTAGGACCTACAAATACTACCTATTTATCCATCAATCATTTCTATCTATTTACAATTTAAGCTTTCGTTTATATATATATATATATATACACTGCACTTAATACAGATTACATAGAGAGTTTTCCTAGTCTTTCAACACTCTATACAATCAATGCAGCACATAACCTCTAATCAAGATAATAGTATGCAATCCGAGTAAGTGTGCAAATGAATAGTAAAAGAACTTACCAACCTTAATAATTTTAGGTTCTTGGACAAGCCCGATCCATAAACTAACATAGACAAACAAATTGATAGGTAAGCAAGTGCATTTTGAAATAATAAGATTCATTTGGCTTGTGTCCTACTCATCATCTATAGATATTTCAGAGTGAGATTTTTTATGAGATTGTAAATATAGTTCATACGGTATGTAATGGAGCAACATCCTAAGATATCCATCCAGGTTCAACTTAATCTTAAGTAAAAATATAATGCCCTCTATTATGGGATCTAAAAATATAAAACCTAATGTAATTTAAACAATGATTTAATTAATTAGGACTGATCAGAGCCAGACTACATAACTCCAACGGAACTGATACAGCAAACAAGCCTAACGCGTTTTCAACAGTCCTCAGCAATTTGAAGTTTTGTATGATGTGATCCAATCATAATGTTTTCTTGAAATTCTTACATTTCCTACTCGAACTCCTGCATATAAACTAATTAATTGTTCTCATGATTAACTATATTTCAACTATACATTTAGACAACAAACGAGTACATCTCCTTTAATCTACATAAACATCCAATGCTAATTCTCTTTTAACAAGAAGATCTGAAGAGCTAAAATTTACCATCAAATCCAAATTCTTAGCCACAACACTCCTTATATGGAGCATCAATCAAATGAAATCTTCTAGTAAGCAATTTGCTCACAATACCAAATTTCAAGTATATCCTCCCAATGACTATGACCATTGAAAAATCAAAAAGCACAATTGGATTTTAGAGGACACTCGAAGCTATTGACTTTATGGTCAAGTTATGACTATGAACATTTCAAGTATATCCTCCAATGACTATGAAAATTTCGAAGTAATTGTATAATGCTTTCAAAAGGATATTTGCTAATATAATATTTTCTGTAAATGCATCGGATAAGATTTAGATCTTCGAAGAATCAAGAGACTAATAAGTGATTCGAAATTTTCCCTTGATATCCTTTACATTGGCGAAAACCATACCAAAGAATTAGGCTCACCCTCCAGAAGAATTGAAATCAAATCCACTTCACATACAACAGAAAAAATGGAAGATTAACGAATACAACAAGCTAAATGACTCAGGTCAAAACCCTTACAATCCATACAAATTTGCTAATTCAATTCCAACTCATTCGAGGTTTTCATATTACAATACTTGATTCTTCATATATTGGAAATGACCCCTACACGATTACCATAAATTTGAACTTCAATTATAAATTGTTTCCAATATCCAGCTCTTAATTATAATTCAATTACAGCTCCATATAAAAAAAAAATGAGTAAATAGATAAATCAGCATAAAAAAGATCAGAACATGAAAACTTACAGGAGGAGTCTTCACAACAACAACTTGATCATCATCTTGATTAGGTTTTCCTCGATCAGAATCGGCATCGAAACGGTGGTAATCACCTCCAAATGGCGGCTTTGGGGAAGTGAATGGTAGCTGTCTCTTCAAATTCTGCTTCTGTGAGTTGTGGTGTTGCATGATTCATAAATCTTTTCTTGAAGCTCGAAGAGTGTAACAAATACAGAATTTTTTGTTATTTGGATATTCAAGGATCACTGGGAGTTTTGAAGGGTTTGGGGTGAGGAAAAGGGGAAGTAAAATTGGGGAAGGAAGAGGAATTTTACGAGGGAAACGGAAAAGGGGCGTGGAGAGATCTGATTTAGGGAAAGGAAGAATGAATAAAAAAAGCGGGAGAGAAAGACATGGGTGGAAGGGGGAACTTGGTTCGGATACAGATGTGGAGGGAAGAAAATAAATAGAAATTTTCATTTTTTGGTCCTTCACTTTTGCAAAATGTAACAAATCTCTCTCAACCTTTTTTTTTATCATAATTTATCTCCAACTTTTTAATTATATATTCCCTCCTTTTAAAATAATGGATTTGTCCTTCCTTTAGAATAAACAAATATATAAAATTTTAATACATTTTTCTCTCGTCTTTTCAAAACAATATTTTTCAATAAAATAATATTACTTGTAAATCAAAAACTTTTATTTCTTTTTTAAGCATACATTCTCCCAAAAATTACTACTCCAAAATACATTATTTCCAAAAAACGTTGCATCATTTATGGTTTGAATGGAAAGGAATACTCATCAGCAACAAGACCAATATTTATATCGCGAAAACACAACTGAACAAACCAGACGGAATCATTCTGACCCTTTCGTAAATAAAGTTCATGCGTCTATTCAACTTTCAACAAAAGAATTGGTTTTTGTGCTGTTAATTATTTATTTTTATTTTTTGTTAGTTTTTTTCAGTAAAATTATTTCTATATTCTGATGAAAGAGTCGTGATGTTTAAGCAGTTTTAATGATTAAAAAAGTAAAATTATGGAGAAAATCATTTTGTCCTTACGATGTATGAAGAAAACAGTAATTTTTGAATCAGACTATACACGTTAAGGTAAAAGATAAATTGACTGCTTCTCTTCTTTCTTGAATTCTCTTTTTGAAAAATGCTGTGTACAGGTTTTGTTTCACAGATTTTTTACAAATGGCAGCATCTGTGTGGTTTAGTCTTTTTTTTTTTTTTCCATCTTTCAACCAGATTTTGCCAAGTAACCCACCTGTATGAATTATGTGAACCATAATTTCTAAGTGCAGCAAGGTTTTTCTCTTTTACCTTTTGTACGATACCTGGTATTAGTGGTGCCAAGCGAGTCGAACGGCTCGGCGGCTCAGGCTCTTCATTTCACGAGCTGAGAGGGTTGCCCGTGAGCCGAGCTCGTGGGCTTGTCTAAGGCGAAGGTTTAATTTTTATTATTACTTTTTGAAAATGATTATCTTTAAAAAAAAAAAATTAGCAAGCTCGCGAGTCCAAGCTCAACTCGGCCCACGAGCCACGATCTCACCGGCCGAGCTCAACCCAGAGCTCGTGCGTGTGCATACGGGCCTAGTCGCTCTACCTGGTATGGCAAGAGAAAATCGAGCTTTGTTTTAGGCAATTTGTTGATGACACGAGCTTCAGTCACCATCCATTCGGTCCGTTCCAGTATTATCACCTGGAAACCATGTGGCAGCAATGGACATTCGACGAGTTTAATTGGCACGATTAATAATACAAAATATTGTTGGAAAAAATGGCTTAGTAGGCTACTTTTCACATAATTTTGAGTGAGACCTGTTCGTCGAATTTGATTTGTATTCTCCCCCATAAGAATATTGAAATCATATATTTACGTGCCAAAAAATGATGCTTGGGTGAAAAAGAAATTGAAGCTCGAAGTTGATAAATTGGAAGATGTTTATGTGTTAGAGGGAAAATTAATTAATTTTGTCCCTACATAAAAAATTTATAAAAGCAAAGATTACTTTATATATGATTACATTAAAAGTTCTCTCCATGTGCGAGCAACAGTGCAAATCACGGACCGAATTGTACATCAAGATTTGAATTTATGTGCTAGCGCGACCTGCATACACAATCGAATATTGGACCGAACAGACTAAAAATTGACCCCTTAGGAGCCATGTTTTGCTTTCTTAATGACATGTTTATGGACGGATTTAACTCACCTTTTATGGGCAAGTCTATAACAGAGCTCATATTTTTCCATAATTCCATACCAACAATTATGATATAAAACATATTGTTGAAGAATTTGATCAAAATGAGGAAAAAAGTAATAGTGTAGAGATAACATCCAAATTTCGATTTGAGCTCATAATAGCAATTACGAAAAGGGTCAACAATACGAGTAATACCTATGGCTAAGCCATGATGTACGATAGATTTCGCTCATCCGAGTTCGTTGAGGACTCGAAAACTAATTTTTAAAGTTTTAGAATTATTTTTGTCATTTAGTTTATTTTGAATTCTTTTTAAATTTTAGTTTATTTAAATTACGTTTTCATTAATTTTAATCCTATTAAACTAGATTTTAATCTAAACCCTTATAGAGGGTTATCTCATGTCTTTCGCTAATAAAATTCGTGAGTTTCATTTTTCATAATTTGGTGGATTTCAAAATTCGCGTTTTTAAGATTTTCGCTTGAATTCTTTATTTCGTGCCGCGTCAAATTCATATTCTGACAATGCTAGGAATTTACTTTTTTCATTGCAATAATTCTTGAACTTCTTTATTAATCAAATTCATTACAAGTTTTATCAGGAGAGGAAGATGAGTAATGTTGACCCCAAAAAACATATTGATGATGTGGCCAACAGATTCCAAGGTCTCTTACATCCATGCAAGCTGAATTTCTGCACACTTGGACAAATCGTTAGTCACAAGTGGCCTTCTCCGGAGGAGATGGAGGTGGTCGTGCGCACTTCGACAGTCAAGTCAATTGGAAAAATAGTTTAGAGTGTGGAAAAGTTTTAAACGTGAGCCTCCAGAAATAAAAAGGGGGTCAGCTTGGGAGTCAATAATTAAAATTGTGTGTGGTAAGAATGTGACTTTGAAAGTCTAAATTTGCATTATTTTTCAATGGTACTAAGTGTGAGTTTTTAAATGCCAGGGCCACTTTTGTATCCATAAGACCTAGCTTGGCGGTTTGGATTTGACTACATAGGTGCGCAGCGGCGACGATAGCAGTGAGCTGTCTTGTCAATCATTCAGCACAAGATCTGTTGAGGATCTTGCCATCGCCTCATTTGGACTGGTTCCTATATTGGAGGTCTACGTACAATAGGGTCGGTCCAATCTTGTTCTATGGGGAGAAGAGGGTCATTTACATCTCAACCGGGTCGCCGTTACATAATTGGGTCGTCCGTGTCACTGTGTAATGCGTGGGGCCCCCAAACTGTCTGCCACGTAATTTAATTAATGTCACGTGCGGCCTTTAGTGTATCTTATGCGTAACGAGTAATATGAAGAAGTACGAGTTGCAGCTGAAAGTTCCACCATCCCAGCAGAAAAAGCAGCCTACAAGACCTCACCTTTCTACTCCACTTGGTTTTGATGAGGACGACGACGATACTGTTGAGAGAGACATTTTGCGGCAAGCTTCTAAAAACAAATATCTCAAAGATGTGAGCCAAATCTATTACTTTATTTGTCTTCTATTTTAGTTCCGTATTTATTACTTTTATTATTGTTTTTTATTAATGAACTTCCTTTTTCTGTCATTTTCTTTATATTGAAGAGCAGCATAAAAAGGCTCTTGAAGAGGACCCATCAGTGTTTGACTATGATGGAGTGTATGATAGAAAGGTATTGTGTACAGCTTTGCATTTTATATGAGGATTTTGCAAATTCATATTCAGAGTAATTTGTTTCAAATAAATGTAACGGAATGAGTATGATAAGTGTGTTTTTGTATACTTATTTAATACCTAAATATGCTTATTATTGATAGAAATTTCTACTCAAAATTATATAATTATTGCTTTTGTAGGTAAAAATCACCCAAAAGAAAGAGAACAAGACAAAATGAGGAAAAATAGATTTAAAGTGTGCAAAATTATAATTTTGGGGGACCAAAGTGAACCAATAAAAAAGTTAAGGATCTTGTATGCAATTTATGAAGTGCATAATTGATATGGAAGTCAAATTTAGAGGACCAACATGTATAAGATCAACGTTTAGGGATCTAATGTGCAATTTAGGGGACTTGGCTGCAAAATTAAACTAAATTCATATTTTTGGCAGAGTGGGCGCCTAGGTGCCACGTAAAAATTTGGGGGACCATTTTGTTATTTGTCCGAAACTCTGGGACTATTGAAATTTCTGAATTTGACTTCTAAATTGAAACCCAACGGCCTCCTTCTGTTCTTCTCCTCCCTGTTTTATTTTCATTTTTCTTTTCCATTTCTTTCTCTTCTTCTTTCATTTTTTCTTTTCTTTTGCTTTTCAATTTCTTGGTTTTATTGGGGATATCAAAAGTACAAGGAGAATACATTTAAGAATTTAGAGGAATATTAGGAGAAATCAAGGCCAAGCTTCAAAAAATGGCTTTATCTATAACTTTGTATTTTCTCAATTATTTTGTCATATTTGTATTGTATTGTTATAAATATTCTCATTTTTATCATTTGTATAACATGTGCTAAGTAATTTCGTTCGGATTTATGGTTGAAAGTTAACCTAGCTTAAATTAATTTTAATATTTGCCTTTTAATGTTAAAATGCTTATTTTCATGTGTATTTATTATTGTGTTGAATGCCTTTCATTTATTTGGTCATTTAATTATTGAGTTTGGTGATTTGTACATCGTTCGAGAGAAAATTGTATATTTTAGATCAAATAATAAATATTCTAGGTTTGTGTAGGGAATAGAGATATACCCATAATCGTAGGTGATTCATTGAACTATTTTCACAAAAATTTAATGCGGCTGTTTGGTTTTAATCGACATAGAGATATAATAGGTTAACCAATCAATTATGGTTAATTTCGCTCGAGAGAGGTAATTAACTAAATTTAGAATATTGGGTCTAACATGGTAAATGAGTAATTTATTAATCGACTTGTAGAGAAATTAATTAAGCGACGATTAAGTGAAATCATGAATTTCAACCACATTTTTCCTCCAAAACTTTCAAGTGTTTATATTTTCTTATTTTGTAGATTTTAGTTAAATTTCCTTATTTTTTCAGCATCAAAATTTATTGTGTGTTTGTTTTTATTTTCAAAATTAAATTAAATAAAGTCGTATAATCAAAAGTAAAAATTCCTTGATGGATTAACAATCCGGACTCAAAAAGTCCACTTTATCATTTGAACGCAAGTCGTGCACTTACGATATATAATTTTAGCAAACATAGTACACCATATTGCTAATTATAACATTCAGCTGTTAGTTAACAAGTGACGCAGCACCAAATAAGGAATTCAAGTGAAAACCTTAATAACACAATTTTTTAAATTCACCAAATCATAAAGAAATAAACTCACAAAATTTTATTAATGTAAGATGATTAAAAAGATGAATTAACTATTTATTTATAAAGGTTTATATGAAAACCTAGTTTAAGCAAACTAAAATTGAAAAGAATTCAAAATAAACTAAATGACAAAAATAGCACTACAACTTTAAAAGAAGTTTTCAAGTCCTAAACGAACTCGGATAGCCAATATCCATCGTATGTTACAACAAAGCGGTGATTTCTACTCGTCTCATTGTTCTCTTTTGGAAATGGTATTATGGGTCCAAACCGGAGCTCGATTGCCACACCTACACTATTACTTTTTTTTTTTCCTTTTTGATCCAATTCTTCTTCAATTTATTCAGCCATCTGTTCTACATCAAATCAGAGCTCGATTGCCACAACATACTCTTGTTTTCTTCACTCATATTGCTATACTTTGCTTCCTGACTATATTTTCATTTCGCCTTTTCGTTTGTTTCTTTCTTATGGTCTACTGGTTCGCAAGGGGTTAAATAGGTGAACTTTAGGTTTGGGCCTTATGTCAAATGATAGGGCCCAATATGAAGAGTATAAGTGGGCTAAAAACCGTAAAGCCATCTAAGTCTTTGGGTCGGGCCATGAGCAACATTAATTAAATTAGGCTACTTCAAATGGTCCAAATAGGTTGTGGGTTTGGTCCGAACAATTGTGGTGTCGATATTTCACTTCACTAATTGGTCGACGCCTATGAAGTTTAATCCAACAAAATCGGTTTAACATCATTGCCTGAGATTTATTGGGTATCAAAACCCAACACTTTTGGTGTAGGAGCGACTGACTTGGGGAAGCCGAAAGAGAAACAATAAGAAACATTGGTTCGATAACAAGAAGCACCAGAAAATGTCCTTCCATCCACCAGTACAAGTTCAGTATCATCTAGGCTGATAAAGAGGCAATATGTGGAAACTTCGGAGGTTCAATCTCCAGAGGAAAAAGTTGAAAATGAATTTGAGAAGCCTGTATCTGACGCTTCTGCAAAAGATCCAGCCGCAGACAAACCAACACCTACTGATCAACTGAGATCCAATCATCATAAAAGAAGTGAGGATGCAATGGCTGCAGCTAAGGGGATGCTTTTCAATGTGAAATCTTAGATGAGCTACTCACTGAAAGTATCTGTATAATAAATTTAAGTTGGCTACATGAATCATTTTTCTCCATTCCATGCATTTCATTGTTAGCTAGATCTACCAGAAGATTTAAACCACTAGAACCTCCCTTATGCAAAAAGTATTTACACACCCTTCCATGTTTTCCTCGATCTTAAAAAATTCGAACTCGATTTTCTCATCCTTTAAGTCAACGAAAGAGAGCTTTCGAGGATGGCAGACTAGAATCAACTTCTCTCGACTAGCAGTGTTCGTATATTAATGCACCTCAGTGTGTGTAGATCAATGATCACCATTTACAATTTTTTTTAAAAGTTTAAAGAGACGAGTATAATGAAAAATAAGTGATAGTTTTATCGCACTTTGTTAATCAAGTTGGCTTAGGCATGTAGTACAAATAATTTTTAAAGAGTAAGAATTGAGAAAACGAAATATATCTTCCCAAATAATTATTGGTATTTAAGTTTTTCTTTTTTGAGGATTACATAAAATTATTTCTGTGTAGTTATATTATTCCCATGATTTTTGTTTGATACTTCTAAACATCTTTATTCAAATATGATCCGACTAAAATGATACAAATAACCACACTTTGAAATATTTTTTCGAATAAAATATATTCATTTGATACAACGCAACGAAATATAGCTCGAAGGAATCTCAGTTACCTGATTGAATTACAATTATTTGATTGAATTAGAGTGAAAGTATAAATACCGCTAAAGAAATTTACCCATAAATCATGAAAGAGAGGGGAGAACAATGGAGAGGGTGTCATAAGTTTATTGTTCCACGACATTTTTATTGTATGAAACCTTTTTCTGTTTTGTTCATTATTTATGTTATTTATAATTGATTGTTGGAGATGTTGCCGTGTTTGAATTCTCAATATTTATGGACTTCTCATTACCTTTACAGCCTCAGTGTAAATGAAACAAAAAATTTTACTTAACTTATAACTCGATTATAAAGAGCTTGAGAATCAAAAGTATGTTCCACTGATATTCAAGAAATCATTGAACTTGAGTGAGAAAGATCAAGAATGAAAATCATGACCTTTACTTTTTAATTAGGTTAGGGTTATATTTGTGAAATAGTAGGGGTGTATTTATAAAGTTATAAATATAAAGATGTTTATTTTTCCACAAAATATTCCCTATTTTCAGTCAAATTGTGAGTTTAAATTTCCATTCCCACCCTTACATGTTTATTACATGATTTGAAATTATTATTAAAAGCACTTTAAACTCTCTCTCTCTCTCCCCATTTCTTAAGTTCATTTCAATTTATGCATTACTTCTGTTTAAAAGAATATCTTTATAAGTTTTAGAAATAATGTTCAGTTAAAATTATGTATTAAAAACTTATATGTTTTTCCAACTTGAGAACCATTATTTTTTCGTACACAATTAACGAAATTTACTTTTTAAATAATTTAAATGAGATTATTAAGCCCTTGTTTAGTCCCAATTATTTTTAAAATACACTGTTCTCTCTTATTTTTAATCACGCGTTCTTCAATAAAATAATATTGATAAAAGAAAAAACAAATTAATGAACAAATCCAGTATTCATTCATAATTTATGACTTTCTCGATTTGATTCACTTGCTAATTCTTGTATCACATGATTTAAAATATTCTGACTCTAGTATTAACTAAATTAACAAAGTTGGTAATAAATACAGATTCGAAGTTTAGATTTCTTTTTTATTACTTTTTTATACTCAAATTTTGGAATTGGGATCAATTTTGTTAATATTATTTTATATAAATCATGTTAAAATCTCCGGAAGAAAAAACGAACAGTTCATGTTAACAAATATTATAGAGATGTAATTTATTTGTGCAAAAAGAGGAAAAAACTGAAATGTTTAAATAAAAATAATTTTATTATCAAAATTATGAAAAGCAAGAAAACATAATTTTTAACAAGAAAAGGAATCCTAATTAGTTAAAAAATTTAAACTCGTAGGGAATCGAATTCTTTACAATCTCCATCTTATTTTATCGTCGATAAAAATTAAAAAAATTACAAAAAAAATTAAAGTTTAAACGAACAAAAACAAGCTAACCTTTCTTCCCAGTAAATACATAGGCAGTCTATAACTTATAAGCATCCGATTTGCTGCCATACATTCGGACCATGCATCTACTTTCACTACTTGACAATGTTCCCATAGTATGATTTAATAGGAATTTAATCCTTATATCTTTGCATTCAACAATCAAAAATCTTTTCCCCTCCAAAAAGAATTGAGGATAAACCCTAAAACTGGCCTCCAGCAAAAGATCAAAGTTCAGAACCCTATTTTCATTAAAATCTTCTTCAATTTCATCAGTTCCCATTCCATGATTTGCATGCACTGTTATTTCTTGATCCCCTGGACCCTGATAGAATGGCATTATGTGTGCAGTAGAAATTAATTTTTCTTTGTAGAAAAGCCAAACCCGAGCCTGATCATAACTGATATATGTATTGAGATTAGGGTTTTTCATTGACAGACTCACATTCCAACTGCTTTTGTTTTCAGGGTAGTTTGTAAAGGAAGGGAGGAACATCGAGCTTACGACAAATTCGGGTTTTTTATCCTTAAAGTTGCTACATATGATAATTATAGAGAAGATGGACATGAAGAGGAGCAGCCCGGACAAGTGGAATGACCACCATGGAACCCTTGCCTTATTTGTTGAGAGGCCTGAAATAGGGTTTTCAAGATCTTCCATGGTTTTTGAAACGTTAAAGAAACTATTTTGTTTCTTTTGAGGATGCAAATTTAATGATCTCGTGAGTTACTCGATCAATTTTCAAAGAACTTGGGATTAATTTTGTGTTAAAAGGTGGAAAAGTTGTAGCACTGGTGTAGTGGAGGACTTATTTATGTACATATATGATTAAGAAGAAGTCATATTGTAGTTAAATACTACATGAATTCGGTCTAGGATCTTATTCCCACTAGATTTATTCTTGCACCATCACTAGGAATCCTAAATTTGCTTCTTTCTTGAAGTGGTTCTTCTATCAAACTCTACTATGAGAGGATCTAACTTCGTTCATTCATGAGGATTCGATTCTATGATTATACATAAATTTCTAAATAGTTTTTGGTTGCTTAATACTTATATATAAGGTTCCATAATGCCTATTAGCTCGCACCTGCAGAACCCATCAATTTGTTATTTCAATTGTAGTCGCTAGCAGTTGATATTATTGTCTATAGTCTATAATTTAGCAATGTCGGTCGACTTTGTCCAATTTTAAGATCGTAATTACAATTGAATTGGGAGCTTAACAATTTAAATGTTCAGATTTAAAATTTCAGATTAAGTTGCTACAGACACTACTCAAAGAATCAAAGTTGCAATTTTTAAGAAAAATTATCTATAAGTAGCATTCATAAAATTATCTTAGTGAGCCTTGCTACATGCCAATGAAGCGTTGCTTGGATGCAAAGGTTAATGGCTTGTAGGTAAAGTGTAAAACTATTGAGAGATCCTAAACCAACTATGTTAGGTACTCTACAAACATATCTTATTATCGAAAAATAACAACATACTCGTAAGTAAATTTTAACTTAAAACTTTGAAAATATAAAGTTTACTATTTGAAAAGATAATATAGAAAATGAAAATCAATAAACTCATTAAGCTACGGTTTGACAACCACTTTGTTTGTAGAAATTTGAGTTTTGAATTATAATTTTTGGAGATTGTGTAATTAAAAAGTAGAAAAAATTTGAATTTACGCGTAGAATATTTTGTTTTATGAATGAACGGTTGAAAATGAGTATATAAAAAAAATAATTTTGAAATAATGGGTGTCAAATATGGGCTTAGTGTGTTCTCAAAAGTAACATTAAACATATTTTGTCTTATTGCACTAAAAGCTTAGGAGGTGAAACATAAGACATTTAGAGCTTGTTTGGTGGTTATATTTTTGCTTCTGTGTCTTATATAAAAGTTTTCTCATAAAGCTATAAACGCTATTCTTCTATTCGAACAAAATACTCTCAGAAATCTATCCAAATATATTTAGAAGCAGTTTTTTAATCTCAAATATAACTTTTAACTTTTCAAAAGTCATGTCAAATAAATCCTTAGTAATTTAATATGGATTTTTTTAATCACTTTTTTTAGGTGCAAGTTGTAGTTAAAATGTTAACACAAAAGCACAAATTTTGTAAAGGGTATTTGAGAGACTTGAACTTGAGTTTTATTTCTTGTTATGGCCATAAGGCTAAGTTATTTGAATTTTATTCACTTAAAATTAGCTCAAGTTATTTTATGGAATAAAAGAAAAAATATATATAACTTCTTTTCTCAAAATAAAAATGAAAAGTTAAATAGTTTAAACGGTAAAATTCTTGGCTCCCCTGTACTCTCCCTTCTAACGGCTAGTAAGCAAATTTGGAATGCTACGAAACCGTGATCTTAACCGTTCAATCTTTGATTAACGGCTCTTATTTGAAAAAAGAAGAATATGACCGTTGAAAAGAAGCGTCTCTACGATTCAACCATATATACCCCAGTTAGTCCCCCAAACCCTTTTTTCTTCTGCATTGCCATTCCAGAGCAAATTCAGGGAAAGAATTTTTAAAAAGAGAAAGGGAGAGAAGTTCAGAGAAAGAAAGATTTTTGAATTGTGGCGACCGAAGACCCAGAAGGAGAGACTCGCAACGGTCGTCTCCAGGTGTTTCTGTCATCGTTTTGGGCGAGTTTTGGAGGGGTTTTTGGTAGTCAAGACATCAATCAAGAAGAGGATTTAGAAATGGCTTCAAGAGCTGTTGTTCAAGAACAACCCAGAGGCAACAATCGTAAGTGAAATTATTCGAGTTTTATGCTACGGACGGGATCATAGTTACATTCTTTGTTTCTGCGATTTCATATTTTTATGTTGATTGGGGCTCCCTTATGGTGAGATGGGCTGAGTTTTGAGGGGATTATTGGTTAATCGTGGGATTCACTGGTTTTCTTTCTCTATGTGGATTCTACGTCTTGAAGGGGATAATTGTGGGTTTTGTGGTTGATCTGAGAACTGACAATTTTTGGGTTTCTTTTCTTTTTTCGCACTATTAGTTTCTGGATTTTCATTTGGTGACTTTTGATTGAGATTTTGATTCTTGATTGGCTCTGATCAGAATTTTATTCAATGAATCCTTTTTGTAGTTTCTTTAGCCTCTTGTGATATATTTTTGATTTCTTGATAAAATTATTTTGATTTGGATATGATTGAACAATCCTATGTTTTTTTTATCTATTGATTCAACAGTTGGAGGAAAGCAGAAGAACGTGCGGGCAGAAGGGAGAAATCGGCGAGTCCTCGGAGATATTGGAAACCTTGTTCCTGCTCCAGCTGTTGAGGGGAAGCCCCAAACTGAGCTCTCTCGCCCCATAACAAGGTACCCCCTCTCTCATAAACAAACTGACAATGATTTTTTGGTTTTGTGTATGTTTGACCTAACTGATCCGTAATCTTTGCTTTCAGGAGTTTCTGTGCTCAATTACTAGCAAACGCACAAGCAGCCGCTGAGAAGAACAGTAAGGTAAATTCTTGAATTCTCTAGCGTTCAAGAAATTTTAGTTTATTTGCATGTATACAGAACAAGTACTAACTGATTTTTGTTGTTAATTTGCAGAAACCACTAGCAGAAGTTGTCAATGGAGTCGTGGGGAAAGATGGCATTCCAAAAGCTGCACCTCAGAAGAAAGAATTTGTCAAGCCAAAGAACGAAGCTTTAATTGTCATTAGTCCTGATGAAGAAAAGAAAAGTCAGAGGACTGCAAGAAAATCATCAAAGAAGACCGGAAAAACTCTGACTGGGACCCTCACTGCTCGAAGCAAGGTTCCCCTTTCAATCCCATCTCATCTTATTTTCTTGAAATTATTTGAAAGTACATCGACGTTTTTAGATAGTTGACCCCAAGTTTATGGATAAATGGGTTTGTTTGTTGTATTGCACCGTTTTGTCCTACTGTTTAACTGGGCAATTTTTCCAGGCTGCTTGTGGAATTACCAAGAAACCAAAGGATCCAATAGCAAACATTGATGCAGAAGATGTGGATAATGAATTGGCAGCTGTGGAGTATGTTGAGGATATCTACAAGTTCTACAAGCTTGCAGAGGTGTGCTAATTTTCTTTCCCTTTCTCTTCGTTTTCTCATGTTTATCGAGGACAAGACTCAGTATGTATGTGCAAATTTTCAGGAAGATGCTCGAGTTCGTGATTACATGGATTTGCAGCCAGAAATCAATTCTAAAATGAGAGAGATCCTTGTAGACTGGTTGGTTGAAGTTCACAAGAAGTTTGAACTGATGCCTGAAAGTTTATACCTCACAATAAACATAGTAGACCGTTTTCTTTCGACGAGGACTGTTTCGAGAAGGGAACTTCAGTTGGTCGGCATCACCTCTATGCTAATTGCATGCAAGTATGAAGAGATATGGGCACCGGAGGTAGATAAATGTCCCGACTTCATATTTATGATAAATATGGCTTAATTTGTCATTTTTTGGTCGTCATTATAGGCGTTACTGTTTTTGTAGGTAAGCGATTTCATAGCTATATCAGACAATGCTTACTTCAGAGAGCAAGTTCTTCTCATGGAGAAAGCAATTCTGGGGAAACTGGAGTGGTATTTGACAGTTCCAACTCCATATGTCTTTCTGGTTCGATACGTCAAGGCATCTATCCCGGCTGATCAGGAGGTACTTATACTATAAAAAATCTTCACATGTATCATCCAATATACTCCCAATCCTACCAAGATTGAGTAATTTCTTGTTGATTGAGTTCTGTTTTGATGAACAGATGGAGAGCATGGCATTTTTCTTTGCTGAACTTGGTTTGATGCACTACTCAACCATCATCCAGTATTGCCCCTCAAAACTTGCTGCAGCTGCAGTCTACGCAGCCCGATGCACTCTAAACAAGACTCCCCTTTGGAATGAAACACTTAAACACCATACAGGCTGCAGTGAGGATCAGCTGATGTATGTAGAAACATATCTCTAAATCTATAATCCTACAACTCCATTTCTGATATGCTCGACTGGACATACCATCCTGTGAATTATACTAACTTTTCTTGTCATTTCTCCAGGGAGTGCGCAAAATTCTTGGTCCGAATCCACTCTGATGCAGCAGAAAATAAGCTCAAGGCAGTTGTGCGAAAATATTCGAATCCCGATAGGGCTGCTGTTGCTCTTTTTCCACCAGCAAGAAATCTACTTCTTCCCGCTTGAGCATATAGGCTCGACCATGAATGTTGGAAAATGTCTGAGATCATTTTACTGTCATGATCTCTCTCTTAAAGTTTTAGGTCACTATGTTTTCTCAGTTTGTAGGAATTGTTTCTAAGTTGTTTTGATTTACTTCCAGTAAAATCAAATGATGTACCTAAAAAAATGCAGGGCTCGACCATGAATGTTGGAAAATGTCTGAGATCATTTTACTGTCATGATCTCTCTCTTAAAGTTCTCAGTTTGTAGGAATTGTTTCTAAGTTGTTTTGATTTACTTCCAGTAAAACCAAATGATGTACCTAAAAAAATGCAGTTCATTTTATTACAGTGTGGGTTTTGAATCTCTCTTGTTCCTGAAATTTGGAGACATATAATTTCTTTACAGTTCTTGCCGTTTCTTTCCGGTAAAATTACATTTTTTACTCCACGAAGAAGACGTGCATGACAAGCAATATTTCATGATCAAGGGGGGAGGAGTGTGATAAGATCCAAACGCCGTGAGCACCTCGAGCAACGGTATCTTCGTCACACCTTGACCTTTTTACTCTGCAACAACTCTTGGCATCCAGCGTCCTCTATAAAAACTTTCCTCCCACAACATTCCCGGTGGGTTTTGATCCTGAATCCCAAGATCTTCCCCGATACAAATAAAAAATTTACTGTTATTTTGATGCACAAATCAACGTGTCTGTGTCATGTTTTCTTGTCCTATCCAAGCAACTTAGCACATTAGAATAAAATGGAAGTCAAGCAACCCAAGTTCTCCATGTGCATGTCTTTCAACTATATCTATAATCATTTTCGCAGCACACACCACAACCATTTCATAATCAACAAGAATTTATTAGCACTTTGGGGCTTAGTCCATTCTAACAGTGCACTGGCGAGTTGGGCGCACGTTTAATATCATGAAAACGGCTATTTAAAGACCAGAAACCATTAATACAACACAAATCATAAAAATCATTCGCACACAAATTAGTGCATCTCCCAAAACCAACATAAATATCATAGAACTGATCCCAAATTGAGATGCCATTACACTATAACGAGAACTGCTAAGACTTTCTTCAGTGTTGACATACTTGTATAGCTTAAAATTTTCTCACCGGGGCATATGAAACACGAGATTTCATAGACGCAAACAAATGATTTTAGACTTTAAACATAGTATTCCAAGCACAATAACTATGCCCACACCCTTGAACTGATATATTAGCGCCACCGTTCATTAGGTCATCGCCAAGAAAATCCCAGAATGCATCTTTCTGCAAGGGTCCTTAGTCAGGTCGCTCTTAGGACCGAAGCAGTTTGAGGTAAGCAAGAAATCCAGACTGGAGAAGATTGTCTTGTTTGCTGTCTGAGTTTTTTCACCATATTGCATTGGGACTGGCTAGACTGCTGCTTCTATCAACTTTGCATCCGTCAAAACAGCACGGGAATACATTAGCATACATAAAAATAATCCTAAAACGGGTGAACAATAGTTGTATGTTTGTAGAAATTTTAAAATTTAGACCTGGCTGATTGGGGCAGTTCGGCCAACAGATTTTTGCTGATGATACTCACTCATTGAACAATGGAAAAGAAGAATCAGGAAGTAAGATTGGATTACCATATGCTTCGCATTTTATAAAACCAAATATAATAATAGGCTTGAGACACCCTTCTTAACAATGTTAATCTTTTAAGATAGAACTCAAGCTAATAATGTGTGGAGCTTCAATTTTGCAAGTGATGTTGTAACTATATCATATTCATTGTTTTATACCTTCAAATTTAGAAATCTTATCATTAAATATAGGCCAATTAGTGCATGTAAAAACAAAAGATCGCCTAAATTAGCATATAAACAAGCAACTTTACAATTAATCCCAATTTATCAACCTATAGTATTGAACAAGTAAAGCATAATTAAACTATATACTTATTTTCTCGATTGCAAATTGACCTTCGCAATAAAGTCAATACAGGGGTCACAGGGAGGAGGTAGCCTACGGAGACACTAAGTGGTAGAATACGTATTTCATTCATGTATTATTCCATAATATTCCTAGTAAGCACTTTTTAAGATGTTAGTTTTGTACATACGTGAGATCCAGTAATCTAATTCTTCCTTATGACCCTCACAGCTCCCATGGAGAGTAAATCACAATAAACATTTGTGTACTTTCTAATTATACTTTTGACAGTAAAAATTATGGCTTATGCAGTGAACCAGAATAAATTTCCTTTTCTTTAATTATACTTTTGACTGAAAAATTAGGGCTTACTCTATAACATCTATTAGTATACTATCCAGAAGGTGAGGGGACATGTGCACACGTGTAATATCATGAAAACTGAAAACCTCAAGTTAAAGACCAGAAATCATTCATAAAACATTATCATAAAAATCATTCATACTCAATATAGTGCCTATCTCCAAACCTTCCAAGACTTGTACAAACATCATAGAACGGTTCCGGTTTTTGAAGCCAATATTATATTCCAATGACCGACTGTTAAAACTAAGAACTTCGTTCACCATGGAAATACAACAGTTGAAAAAGTTCTAACCGGGGCATTTTATGAATGGGATTTCCTCGATCGTGGAAAATTAACTAGACAGTAGACATAGTATTCCATGCACAAAAACTATGCCCAACATTTTTTACCGAAGAAGTAGCACCACTGTCCATTTGCTTGCAGTCCCTGCTTAAATCCTCAACAAGAAATGGCCCGAATGCATCTTTCAGCAGGGAATGTTCCCCAGTCTGGTCACTGTTAGGAACAAAGCAGTTGAAGCCAAGCAAGAAGTCAAGCCTGGAGAAGATCGTCAGGTTTTCTGCCTCGGAGTTGTTGTATTGCATTGGGACAGGCTCGACTGCTTCTTCTTTAACGTAGCATCCTTAAAAATAATAGTGAAATAAAATTAGTAGAGCTAAAAACTAATCCAGGTGGTTCTTGTAGAAAATAAATAATTCAGACCTGTAATGGTTTCAACTGATTGGGGTTCATCCAACGGATTTCTGCTGCTGATGGTGTATTCCCTGACAGAAAAAAAAGAATGACCTAAAGGAGAGCTTGGATCACCACATGCTTCCCATTGTGTATCGAGAAAATCATGAGACGAAGTATACATTACATCAATGGGCATAACTGAAGTGTGAGAAGTTTGCTCGCAGGAATTGTTCTCCGAGTATTTCATATTTTTTGATTTGTACAGCACAGCATCCAACAAGCCACTGTTTTGTGGGGAAAGACTACACGACAGGGTGTTTCAGTCAGAGGGGTGTGGATCAAAGTATCAACACATTCAAGGGAAGGAGGAATTAGAGAAGAGGGTGAGCCCCAATTACCTTTTTGAGTTTGGAGTGAAGGGAGCTCTAGCTTCATCACCCAACCAGGCTCAGATATAGAGTTGCCATTTAAAGCGGAATGGCAGCCACGAATTGAACTCGAAAATGTTGGATGGCCAGAATTTGAGTTATTTTCATATGCAGACGGGAGTGCAGATTGAGCAATCTGCACCAAATCATCGTTCGGATATTGAATGCCTCCTGGGGCAACATCACAATGGGGGCATTTAAAACAGGGATACAAAGATTCTGATCCTTGAAAACATTTTGATGGGTAGAATGTTGAAAGC
Source organism: Fraxinus cuspidata (assembly GCA_903798385.1). Lineage (NCBI taxonomy): Eukaryota > Viridiplantae > Streptophyta > Magnoliopsida > Lamiales > Oleaceae > Fraxinus > Fraxinus cuspidata. Next base: position 56,373 of record CAIGRP010034278.1, read on the forward strand.
ACAGACTTTCCAGTGTAAGAAATCTTGCTCTGGCAGGTTACTTGCAGGAATATCAAGCAAGAGGAATATCACAAAGTGTCGGTGTATATAACTGCTGATTAAGTTCCAAATATTTGAATTCCACAGGTGGGATTTCAAAGTTACTAATTGGTGAGAGGTTGTGATGTTGAGAGAAAGTACCAAAGTCCTTGTTTCCTTGGTTCTCATTTAATGTTTGGAAACATATTTTCGAAGGGTAGATTGGTAAACCAGCACGTTGTCTTCTTTTCATTCTAGCGTTTCAGTAGTTCTTAATCTCATTATTTGTACGACCAAGCAACTACGGGAATAATACGAGGGTAATGAATGAGAACAAGTAAATACAGCCAGAGTAACAAAAACCGAATGCTCTATCTGTTTTGGTCCACATTACTAAAGAATATTTCTAAGATGCGTCAGAGATGAATATTTGCATGAGAAATACACGAGAGCAAGCTTATGTTTATTTGTGTTGATGCAAGCATAACATGTGAGATTTCTAGTCACATGTTTCGAATTCAAACTTTTCAGAGAGAATAGTAAGCATAAAAAGGATGTTTCACCTATATCATTAACATATATCACCAATAAATAATTTCATATTTTAATGACAAGCTAATCATTTTTTGAACATCATGATATCATATTGATCAACCAACATGCTTTTTAGGACAAGATATTGTTTGATTATAAATGTAAACCTCGAGTAGTTACTAACTAATCCCTTTATGCTTTGGTAAGGCTGTAAGATATTTAAGTAATTAAAAGATGCAAAAAGAAGTTATAGAAATTAGATGTGGAGGTCTTACACATCGAACATCTTAAGAAAAACTAATGGATTACTAACAATTTTGCAAAATTACTCGTACTACAAGCATAACAATTTTACTAACATTTGCAAACATAAGCCAGTTTTCCTTATTTCCACCTTTGTTAACAAATTCAATTCTACTGATTTACCGAAGTTCACAATCTCACCCTAAAATTTGCATTGCATGCCATCTTTAAAAAAAGACAACAATATTATTGTATTACTACAGAAAACCAATATCAATGTAAATTTTCCCAAAATTCAGGCAGAGTCTGAGTAGCAAAGCATTGAAAAGAAATCATATATTCACAAAACAAGAATTCAATAAGTTTTCTTATTCTTACATCATACATGCCAAGATCAAAACACCTAGAACAATCACAATATTCAGATCAGTAACTTTTTGGCCTTAAATATATGGAAATTCCCATAAAATAGTAGGCATTTCCAAGAACTCATAATAATGATAGCATTAACTAGAACGAAAAGAAGAAATATATATATATATATATATATATATATATATATATATATATATATATATATATAATTATCATCACAAAGCT